>CM051388.1:3180979-3385666 GCA_028015245.1 Cardamine occulta | reverse complement strand
TCTTGTAGGTGAAGTCAAGGAGCGAATGGGAACGCACGAAGGTGAGATTAGGGCAAACATGTAATTTAGTGGATCGTCGAGAAGCGCGTGAGAAATTAGCCGCGCGCCGCCGCGAGAGTGGGTGTGTATCTTATCGAGGGTTTCGAGTAGATTACACGGTTGGCGAAAACGCCGGAGAACGGCGGTCGTAATCACGGGTCGGATCCGCGTGAACGCAGACATTGTAGAGATCCTTGAGCTTCCATTGAAGAACATCTCCCATAGAGGCGCAAACGGAAGAGACGACGTCGTTATATACATAAAGCCAATTTCCGGGTCGATCCAGGAGGGCGGATTTGGGTTAACCCGAGAAGCAAGTCGGAGGAGCGACTCGTCGTCTTTGGAATCCGAACCCGCCGGAGAAGAAGCGTCGGGGACATTTCGAGTGTAAAGGGAAGACGGAGAGAGCGGAAACCAAATTCGGCGAGACAACTCCGGTGAGTTCTCTCTGGACTGTGAAGATAACAGCAACAGGAAGACAAAGGAATAAAGCGCAGAAGATAGGGAAACAACGTCGGAGATAGCATCTCTCAGTCGCCGGAGGATTGAAATCAGTGACTGCTTTTGCTTTTTAGAGAGAGAAACAAAGTGTTGGATATTATTATCAACGACATTTGGTTTCTAGAGGGAGAGAGTGGGATTTGGTGCAACTTGTATCATACATTAGGAAATTATATTTTTAATTTTGAGTACTAATTATAGAAATAGTATTCAATTCAATTGCATTTTTGTATTTGGAATTTACAACATTATAAAGAAATATTGTTTTTCTCGAGTTGTCATTTACTATGCATAACGTTCTTCTAATTTGTTCTGTTGACTACTAATTCTCCTAATTTGATCACTACTACTATTTATGCAAAGATATCTTTTGTATGATAAAAAAAATAAAAAATCTTATGGTTGTTGTCGGTATGTCATAATCGACTAGATCATAGGCCGCACATAGTGATTGTATACGAATTTATTCGTTGATTAATGTTAAAGTAAACAATAAAGGAGTCATAAATATTCGATTTACGGGCAGGCCTTTAGTGTTACACGTGGGAAGATGAAAACCGTTGGATGTTAGCCTCTAATGACATCACGTGGCTCGGTGGCTGCGTGAATTTTCGTAATCGATCCGTTTTAGGAAACGTTTTTGTCTCGAAGCCTACAGCTTTGCTGGATACGAGTTACCGTATGGTGTGTCCACGTGCCCGACATGCATTTGATTTGGGCCTTAAAATCTGACTATTTGGGCCTTAATTCAATCACGACCAAGTACTTAATAGGTGGTTTCGTTTTGAGTTGCTGATTTATGATGGGTCTTCACTAATGATGACATTTTCGTAACTTTCTTTTTCTTTTCTTTTTTATTATGTCAGCACAGAGATTTTATTTTATTTTGTCAATTCAGAAACTTTAGTTTTTGTCGTCATCGTGAATGTTTCAGTGTCAGAGAAAATAATAAGTGGTACGAAAGCTTAAGAGTTATTTTAAAAAAAATAAAAAAAGGTGGTATGAAAGCAATTCTGAAGATGTATTTTCTTACTTCAACCAAACGATTAATCCTGTGAATTTTCTTTTGTGATTTGTAAAAAGTATATGAATCAAGTTATTCTCATTTTATTTTCTCATTAGATATGCAATTAGAAAGAAGGTTTGTACTTTGTAGACCGCCGAAATGGGAAAGTCGGTATGGGCCTTCCCTGGATAATATTCGTAATTAGAACACCCTTAAAAATCTTTACCAAACAAAAAAATATATCCGATGAGGCCATTTACACGAATTATTTTGGGCTTAATCCTAATCGAGCTTGGACAAGAAGTAATTTGTTTTTTTTTTTTTTTTTTTGCTGAGTAAGAGCATTATTTGAACTAAGTATTGAATCATGAGTATTACTAAACATATTGTTGGCGGGAGAGATAGAATTTGTCCGAAAGATGGAATATTCTTTCACAATTTTTGTTTGAACTTGACATAACGAGTTCACGTATTTTGTTAAGATTGATTACATATAATTTGGTGAATGCTCTAAGATTTATTCTAATAATATAGTGGACAGTAACCCTATGGAGTATAGAGAGAGTAGGCCGGTCCATAAAACTTAGTGTTGAAAAAATAAAGTGGAGTAAACCGAAGCGGACCAATAGACAGGAGTCACAGAAGTATCTCTCCCCACACTGAATTATTGACAAGTGAGGGAAGAAAGAAAGAAAAAACAATCTTTATTTTTCTCTCTCATAGAAGAAGAAAGTGGTGGAAGATGCCGAGGCCAGGGCCAAGACCGTACGACTGCATCAGAAGAGCTTGGCATAGTGACAGACACCAACCCATGAGGGGTTTGCTCATTCAAGAGATATTCAGGGCATCATCATCTTTGTTGTATCTATCTGTGTATCTATAGGTGCATGCTCTTTTTTCTTGTCTGTTCTCTTGAGCTCAATTTGTTCTTTTACTTTCTTTTTCTCGGATTGTTTGTGAGATTCATAGCCAATCCACCAAGAAGAACACGGAATGGCAAGAGAAGCTTCCTGTGGTTGTCTTGAGAGCTGAAGAAATCATGTATTCCAAAGCTAATTCTTGAGGTTTTCTTCTTACATTTTAATTTCTCAATTTCGGATTTGTTTGAAATCTAAGATACAAAAGATTGTTTCTCATTTTCGATTAAACCAGCGCACACTGTTTTTCATTTATTGCCCCTCTTTGAACCGTGAGTCTTTCTGGTCATTTGTAATAAGCATTAGAGCACTGTTTACGGAGATTTGTACCTAATGTGTTAATTTGGAAGATTAGGCTGAGTATATGGACATGAAGACACTTTTAGACCGTACAAACGATGCCATTAACACCATTATACGACTTGATGAGACCACCGAAACTGGGCAATATCTTCAGCCTTGTATTGAAGGTACACTTTACTATATTCGAATTCTTGGGGATTATTGACTCATCAGATCAATGAGCAAGTCTTGTTCTGTTTTGTAGCTGCATTGCATTTGGGGTGTACGCCAAGGAGAGCTTCAAGGAGCCAACGGAACATAAACCCGGGGTGTTACTTTAGCCAAGTCTCATCTATTTTTGACATTATTTTTCCCCAATTTTTCATGAAATCAAACAACGTTTCTCCAAATAAGCTTGCTGTTTTACAAGAGAAGAATGGCGTGAAAGGCCCTGTGTCCAAGTACTCAACCTACCTTTATGCTATTCATTGAGGCCAATCAATGACTCGTACAAGTCCAAGAACAGTAGACCGGCGAGTGTGGTAGATGCAACTAATGGCATTGCCTTTGGTGGAGTGAGTGTGATCTATCTCTGCGCTTAGGCCCTCTTGGGTCTCCTACTCAAAAACGGAGTAAGATAAGCAGCAACAACAAGAGCTGAAAAGCAGAGTCTTTGTGTTAGAGAATGTGTGCTTTTAAGGAGGTCTTTTACTTCCTTTCTAGGTGTAGGTGTTTGTGAGGATGTAAATAGAGAGAGATGAAGGAAACAAAAACAGGCAATGAAGTCTCTTCCTCTTCTTCTTTTTCTCAAAAGTGCGTCAGACTTGAAGATGTACTTTTAATTGCACGATTCAAGAAGCCTCTCCCGTAAATACTCATTCCATATCTTTCGGATATTAAAACTCTTCTAGATTGAATTCTCCTCGATAGTTATCCAAACACATTACTTCATCTAATCGAACTAGTGTCCCAATCACTCTGGCTTGTGATATGGGCTTTTCGGGTTACATCGTAGGCCCTTTCAGATGCTTCTACTTTTCTTTTATGTTCTATTTGTCAAAGTTTATGGTAAACATTTCACCTCAAATTGTATCCTTACAGGAATAATATTTTAGAGACACGGTTCATGAAAGCTCAAGCTGGTAAGCGGTCTAAGTTTCTAGTTGGAATTCTAGAAGGTTTTCAGCGATATTTAGATTTTCATTGTTCTGGCATAGAAATCATAAATGTAACAAATCTCCGAGAAAGTTTTGAATTTCATCGACAGACAAAATAAGTGAACTCAGACGTCAATCCTAGTATTTTACAATTTAAGTACATGACAATATTGAAGATATACATCATGTATAGAAATTACATTATAAAGTATAATAATTAACTATGTTATTGTGTATTGTTCTATGGATGGTTTCATACTATCCAGCTGTACTCTATCATTTACACTCGAGTTTGAATCTAAGAAGAAAATCTTAGATGCAAAATGGTCTCAACAACCAAATCTCTTGTATAATTTGAGTTAGACAAATGCATTTGCACATATTATATAACTTATAAGAAGGAAAGCTAGATATTCCTCTTATTATAAAACCATTAAAACGATTTCAATTTCAGAAGCATAATTCAACTAATTCTTTGACAAGTTGGAAGACCTCGTAGTCTTTAAAGTTCATCACTTCACCTAATGCGAATATTTTTTATCTCAAGACTTCTTTTTATCAGGCATTTTCCAAGTAGTCCATTATTGAAAATGGAAAAGTAGGATTTAAAAAAGCTAGGCTTTTTGTAATTTAATTTACTTATTTCTCACAAAAGTAATTTTTCATTGGATTTTTTGGCAAAGTCTTTCTTTCTCACTGCCCAAACCCTGTCCATTATATTGTTATAAATATAAATAGAAGAAACAAAATAATATTCATAATTTATGTCTTACCTAAAAGTTTATCTAAGTAGTTTACTTTATTAAATCGGGAACCAATTGACTCTCTACGTATTGGTTTGACACGAAAGGAGTCAAAGGACCGGTCCTCCTTTATTTTAATTACTTATATAACAATAAAAATTCTTATTTTTCTTGGAATCAGGCGATCCATTATTGATCAATTAGGTTTTAAATTTTATTTAATTTTTAGAAAAACACAGAGAGAAATCTCAGTCATACGTTGACGGCTTCCACGTTCATGATGATATAAAAAAATATCATTCGTATGATTGTAGTGGAAGAGACATGACGAACTATACCGATATGTTAAGATAATATTAGATTACGGGGCTTATGTTATTGTTAAGATATCCTTTTGTATATATAAGAGTTTTTTTTTTGTTAAAATAATATATTAAGATAAGATTTTGCTGATTCTTGTAAGCACATGCCTACATACGTAATAATGTAGGCATTCATAAGATCATGGTGTATACATATTGAGATGTAACATGAAATAATCAACTACGTTGTTATTATTTATTTATCAACATATGAATCTTTTGTGGTTTGGTGAATATTGTGGTTTGGGATTGGTTTTGTCATGCTTTTAGTTGTAAAGATCGAGCTCTACTGCATTCATATTAAACAAACCACATAAATGCGTGATTACAAATCATAATTAAATATCGGGATTCATGTTAAAATGGAAATGTTATTTTAAAAAGTAAGTAAATCTTCTTATAAAAAATTCCCTCATTTTCCATTGACTGCTATGCAGATCTTTAGGCCAACTCTTTTCTATTATTTTCTAGTGGAAAGGAAAAAGAAAATGTGTTAACTCACAGATTCTCTTTAATTTTTGTAATGGAGACAGATAAACTTCTTTTGATAAAGTAGTATGAGTTCACATTTTTGTCTTTATTTCACGAATCCTAAATTTATTAGTCTCGATCGCTTAAATTATGTTGATGTAACTTTTACAAACATTTGCATCAATTTTTGCTTTAAAAAAACTTAAGTTCTCATTTTGACAAAACTTCGAATTGTACTTGGAATTAATATGTGTACTTCGAAATGAAGCGTAATTATAATGTGTACTTCAAATTGTACAATGTTTTAATTACGCTGCGAGATCTGTTGGTAGCCAATTACTCAATTAGCCATACGGTATTTAATATTCCATTTGTTCCTTATTAATTTTATTTATAGGAAAAAAATTATTTCAAAAAATTACAATTTCTCTATTTTAAAGCATTTTTTTATCACCTTTTAAAGTTAAATTATAAATTTCAATAAAAATAATAGAATAATATTGGTTCAAAGTTATAGTAAATTATTATTTATAAAAATAATACAACTTTAATATGTTATATTAAAATATGTGAAAATCCTAGAAATATAATTAATAAGGCACATAGAGAAATTTTTTTTTTTACTTTATCTAAGTATAATAGATCATGTTTGTAAATCAAATAAGTTCTAGAATGCATATATATCACACGACATTGACAAAATAACTCCACATATACACTGAAAATCACTGAGAACATAGTTATATAACATATATATATATATATATATATATATATAAACAAACTATGTTTTCATATTTTTATCGAGTAAATCTAGAGGTCATGCATAAATATACGTAACATTACATATTGTACAAATAATGGAAGATGCATGTTTGAGGAAGTTGCATTTAAGGTTTAGGTACAGACCTCTTGTGCTGTCACTGTTTAGGCCACGTCGAATTACTCTGTTCCGTTGCTAACTTACTATGGCGTTGCTGTTTGCCATTTTTTTAATTGTTGGTATTATTTTTATAATTTAATGCTTCTCATTTTTATATTAAAATATGGAACACACTTGGTGATTCGCCAACTAATTCCTGAATAGTTTATACAATAGGGGATTTGGATGGGGTTAAACCATGTTAACGCCCAACTATATTTACATTTGAGCAATTAATATGATTCATTACAAATGAAAATTTTAAAGCATACCCCTCAAAATAATATAAATAATATTATTTATGTCCTCGGAGGATCAGTCATCTGTGGATGCAAGAGTTGAATATTTCTCTACTCTTGTATTGCTAAAACATAACGATTATAAGAATAGTTAGACGATAAATAATAATGATTTTACCGATTTAAACATATTCTTTAAGAAATAGTTATTGTAATTTCTGTAATGGAGTAATAGTTTGAAGAAATAGCTGAGCATCAAACCTTTTTTTCCCGAAAACAAGAAATTAACATGTAACTTATAGATTCATACATGCAGGGTAGTTGAAAAATCACTATTTTCGTATTCTTGACATACAATAATTCAAATCTCCGGTAGCGACGAAATGGATAAACGCAGAAAACAAAGACGTACAGTAATTGAGCACTTGTATTAAATTGCGTAGGATGTTGAAAAGGTTTGATTTCCTAAAAAGATTTCGCCATTTAGTCAAAACCAAACACACACAACGGTCGTGAAAAAGGAGTAATTTGGTCAATTTCATCAACCAGGGGTATTTTGGGAAAGTAACAGCTGGCTTCCGTCTTCCCAAAATACCTTAACAATCAACTCCCATGAGATATTTTCACACTGCTCCATGTCCCTCTTTTTTCTTTTCCAACCCAATTCTACTTATTGTTATTATTTTTTATTTTATTTTGAAGTGCCCTAATCTTTAGAGTTTTTTTTGTTAGATGTTATCCTTTATAAAAAATTTAAAGGGAGAAGTTAGGTTAGGTATACTTTTGTTGAATAAAAGGTTAGGGAATTATTTTCATTCTGTAAAGGTGAAGTAAATTATACCAAAGAGAAGGGTGAAGGAAGTAGTATTGAATCGTCCGTCAAAGTAGATACAATAATCGACATTTTGACGTTTGCTGATCCACGAATCAAAAAAGAAGAAGAAGTTTTATAGTAGTACTACAATATTTCGTTTACAGGGCCCTTCATTTAAAGCAGAGAGTAGATAACAGAGTAATGGTTTTCCACATGTTTCATTTATTATTATTTATTTAAATTATATTTTTTCAGGAGAAAATAAATCCACTAGTTTCTACCCATAGATTCATTCTGCTAATGAGAGACAAAAATCACTTCTACTTGTAGCATTTTTTAACCAAAAAATAAAATGACCTATCAAAATTTAAATTTAGTTACACATTTTTTTGTTTCAGTTTGTAATTTATTTAAAATGCCATGCTTTAGAAATGAGATGATACTTTGAATAATGTATAAGAGATTTGATTGATTCACTTGTTATTAATTCATTTTGAGTTAAAAGACCATAAAACTTTAGAGTAATTCACAAACTAACGAAATAGTTTTGAAATACCATGACACGGTTTTGCTAATACCATAACTGTAACTAATAATGATAACTAAATCCGTGATCATGAATGCAAACATATATAACACGGCACAAGTTTAAGCAATCACAAATTTTGTTTAGTTTCAGCCATTCCACAAATTAAAAAACAAAAGAAATATATATATATATATATATATATATTTAGTATGATTACTATCTTTATGCAATCCCTTATCATGAATTAGATCGATCATCTTCTTCTTCTTCTTCTTCTTCTTTGAATAGTCAAAAGTCACAAGGGTTTGGAAAATTTGAGAACATGTTTGGTTGAAAGAGAAGACCCAAGTGGTGGGGATCTGTCCAAAATAATTGTGACGGTCACAAGAGAGAAAGATAAAAAGGAAACGGATTTGAGGAAACGGCTCAGAGAGATTTAAGACAGTCGCAACTCTCTCTACTCTCTCTCTCAACCCCTCTTGTCGTCTTTCTCCATCAATAAGACCTAAAATCAAAGATCATTGAATGCGAGACAGATAGGCCAAACAAGCCCACTTCCTTTCTTTTCTAATTTCAATTTCTGGGTTTTAATCGATTTTCCTCATTTCTTCCTCTGCCGCCTGAATTCCGATCGGAAAGTTTGCAACTTTGTAACAACACAAAGGGGAGTTCTTATTCTCTGTTCGTTTTCTACTCCATTTTCTCCATCACAAGAATTATCTTCTCGAGTTTTGTGATGAATCTGGGAAGAATCAGCTTCCATTTACAGATGCACACTATTCACCTGTTTCGGCTCTGAGATTTGTCTTTTTGCATCTTTCTGAAAAATTCTGTTTTTTTTTTCCTCAGATCCATTGACCTCTCTACATATAGAAAGTTTAGGTCTTTTTAAGGTTTAGTTCTTGTCCAGTTGTGTAAAATTCTGGGTTTTAGCCATGAGAAGCTTCTTCATCTTCTTCGTAACGTGTCTAGTCTTCTTACCGGATCCTCTACTTGCCGGTGTACCGTACCGCGGGAGCATCACTCCAGGTTTTTCAGGATCTCAGATGAATTACATCAACAACGAAGGTCTCTTCCTCGAATCCAACAGCTCTGACTTCGGTTTCGGTTTCGTAACCACACAAGCTTCCGTCACTCTGTTCACTCTCAGCATCATCCACAAGAGCAGCTCGAAATTGATCTGGTCAGCTAACAGAGCTTCCCCTGTTTCCAATTCCGACAAGCTTGTGTTCGAAGACAACGGAAATGTGGTGCTGCGTACAGTAATCGGAGGAACTGAGGTTTGGAGATTGGATAATTCAGGCAAAAATGCTTCAAGAATCGAGCTGCGTGACTCGGGGAATCTCGTTGTTGTTTCAGACGACGGAACTTCGATCTGGGAGAGCTTTGATCATCCGACTGATACTCTGATTACGAATCAAGCCTTTAAGCAAGGCATGAAGCTCACTAGCAGTCCTTCTTCGAGCAACATGACTTATGCTCTTGAGATTAAATCAGGAGATATGGTTTTATCTGTGGAAAGCTTAACACCTCAAGTGTATTGGTCCATGGAAACGACAGAGGAAAGATCATCAACAAAGCTGGTGGCGTTGTGACTTCAGCTTCTCTTATTGAGAATTCGTGGCGGTTCTTTGATCAGAAACAGGGTTTCTTATGGCAGTTTATATTTTCAGAATATAAAGATGATAACGCAACTTGGATCGCAGTTTTGGGAAACACTGGTGTGATAACTTTCTCGAATCTTGGAAACGGAGAGTCTGCTGCTGATTCTTCTACCAAAATCCCAAGCGATCTATGCGCAACACCTGAGTCTTGCGACCCTTACTACGTCTGCTCGGGTACTAAAGTGTGTGGATGTGTGTCCGGGTTGTCACGAGCTCGGTCTGATTGCAAAACCGGGATCGCTTCTCCTTGTAAGAAAACCAAAGATAATGCAACGTTGCCTCTGCAACTAGTAAATGCTGGAGGTAATGTGGATTATTTCGCTCTCGGGTTTGCTCCTCCGTTCTCCAAGAATACCGATCTTGATAGCTGTAAAGAGCTCTGCAGCAACAATTGCTCGTGCCTTGGTCTTTTCTTCCACAACAGTTCTGGAAACTGCTTCTTGTTTGATTGGATTGGAAGCTTTAAAAACTCTGGCAGTGGAGGCTCTGGGCTTGTGTCTTTCATCAAGGTTGCGGGTAATGGTGCGGGAGATGGAGACAACAGAGAAAAAGATGGGAAACATTTTCCGTACATAGTGATTATTGTCGTGGTGACGGTTTTTATCATCGGGGCTCTGATATATGTGGCATTCCGGATTCATAGGAGAAAGAAAATGCTATTGGATGATCCTCAAGAGAGTTCAGAGGAGGATAATTTCTTGGAGAATTTATCCGGTATGCCTATTCGGTTTGCTTACAAAGATCTTCAGTCAGCAACGAATAACTTCTTGGTGAAGTTAGGTCAAGGAGGGTTTGGGTCGGTCTATGAAGGAACTTTACCGGATGGTTCTCGTTTAGCCGTGAAGAAACTTGAAGGAATTGGTCAAGGCAAGAAAGAATTCAGAGCTGAGGTTAGTATAATCGGAAGCATTCATCATCTGCATTTGGTACGGCTCAGAGGATTCTGCGCGGAAGGGCCTCATAGACTTCTTGCTTACGAGTTCTTATCGAAAGGCTCGCTGGAGAGATGGATATTTAGGAAAAAGGACGGCGATATTCTGTTAGATTGGGACACAAGGTTCAACATCGCCCTGGGAACAGCTAAAGGTTTAGCTTATCTACACGAAGACTGCGATGCAAGAATTGTCCATTGCGATATAAAGCCAGAGAACATCCTCTTAGACGATAACTTCAATGCCAAGGTATCCGATTTCGGACTCGCGAAGCTCATGACCCGCGAACAAAGCCATGTCTTCACAACAATGCGCGGGACAAGAGGCTATTTGGCCCCCGAATGGATCACCAACTACGCGATCTCAGAGAAGAGTGATGTGTACAGCTACGGAATGGTGTTACTAGAGTTAATAGGAGGAAGAAAGAACTACGATCCAGCAGAATCTTCAGAGAAATGTCATTTTCCTTCTTATGCTTTCAAGATGATGGAAGAAGGGAAACTTATGGAGATTGTTGATGGGAAGATGAAGAATGTTGATGTAAATGATGAGAGGGTTCAAAGGGCAATGAAAACTGCGCTTTGGTGTATCCAAGAAGATATGCAAACGAGACCGTCGATGAGCAAAGTTGTTCAAATGCTTGAAGGAGTTATCTCAGTGGTTCAGCCACCGAGTTCTTCCACTATGGGATCGAGGCTTTACTCGAGCTTCTTTAAGTCAATCAGCGAGGAAGGCGGTGGTACGTCATCTGGACCGTCGGATTGTAACAGTGAGAATTATCTCTCCGCCGTGAGACTCTCCGGTCCGAGATAGCGATCTCTTTTTTTTTAGCCAAGTTTTAGTATCGTTTTTGGTGTTTGGATCACCATATTTTGTTGTATATTATATTATTTGTTCTGTTTAAAAAGAAAGAATAGTCTTCTCTCAGTTTTTTAATGTTCCGAGTTTGATTACATTAGATTAAATGCACTATATAGCTAGTGTCACAGAACTCCTTGTCGTTTTAATTCGTTTGTATCCGAATGCGTACCGTCTCTCTCTTCTGCATTCCTATTGGCTGGACCCTTTTTCTTACTGTACACTTGTGGGTAGACAATTGAAAATTCCCGGCTTCATAAAAATCAGCTGGAGCTCGGTGATTCTCGGCCCACCGTTAAAGATGACGACGACGACGATTACGTCTTCTCTTTTTACGGTACTACTCGTCTTCATCTTTCGCATTCAAATGCAAATTCGAATCTCTCGCGAACATACGACTGTTCTCTCCGGCGAACAGTAACCATTATGATGTCAGATCCTTAAGAACAGTAACCATTATCCGTTGCGTCTCCGATGATCCTGGTAATATTGGATTCCGTCGATCTTGGAACTGGAAATCTTCGTAAATGATTTAGCGTCGATTTAGCTGAATGTTCTGTTTCTGCATGTTTTCTAGGTTCACGTCTTGTTTTCGTTTCTAGTAGAAGAAAAAATGGTTGTTCTCTTGTCCACAGTGCAGCTTCTATCTCATTTGCTTCCGCCAAATGGGAAGGCAACTGAGTGAGTTTGAACAAATCCTTAATTTTTGTATAATTGAAGCTTAAATTTTTGGATTCTTCAAGTTATAGTTTTCCAACTTCGAGTGTTGGGGATTTCAGCATTTATCCGTTGATGCAAAACGAAATAAGGAAAGTTGTGACAAAGGGTAAGGCTGCTGGAGTGCTTCGTTTAGTGTTTCATGATGCTGGAACCTTTGGGCTCGACGATAATTCAGGTTCATTTCCATGACTCGATTTCATTTAGTGAAGTTGCTATTTGTATAAGCTATATTTGTTTCCTCCATTGTGAACCCAAACGTAGGTGCACATGGATATGGATTTGAATTTCCTTTTATCTTCAAATGTTTTCAATTTTAAAAGTTGTTTCTTTGATTATATTTAGAATAGAAACTGTGATTTCTGGATGCTTTGTGTAGCTTGTGGTGTTTATTGCCTTAGTTGAACAAAATATCACGTGTTGACAGTTTTGTTCTGTTCGGTGGCTCTTTTCACTTTTCAGATGTTCTTTTTCTTCAAAAGTTCATATACTTCGTTTGTTAATTTGGTTGTATTTTTCCTTCTTTTTCAGTAACAGATACTGCAATCCACTTGTTGAGATCAATTATCTCCCAATTCTTCTTGGTTATGAACTTAACTGCAGGTGGCATCAACGGGTCCATTGCTTATGAACTCGAGAGACCTGAAAACACAGGTTTGAAGAAATCCTTAAAGGCACTAAATCCTTCTCTCTTTTTTTTCTAGCATGAGCAAATAAATATGTCATTTTCGTATCTATTTAAGTGCCTTTTTTTGTGTCTATTTGTACTTTCATATAACTAATATTCTTGGTCAGGTTCTAGGGAAAGCAAAGATTAAGGTTGATGCAATACAACCAGGTAATTACTATTTTAACTGTGTTGTATATACCAAAGAAATGTGTCCTGATATGTGCCTTAGTGCTAATGTTTTCAATCTCTCGCGATCTCAGTGTCTTGGGCGGATATGATCTCTGTCGCTGGGTCTGAAGCAGTTTCTATATGTGGCGGCCCAACAATCCCAGTAGTTTTGGGTAGACTTGATTCAATGTAAGCACAACATATTGGTTTTAGTCCTTATTTGATAGATCTCTGGTCACTGTTTCTATATTTCCAACAGGATGATTGTTTCATGTTCACAGGCAACCTGATCCAGAAGACAAGCTGCCTACAGAAACCCTGAGTGCCTCGGGTTTAAAAGAATGCTTCAAAAGAAAAGGATTTTCGTGAGTCCTTACACAAAGATAGCTGAGAATTGTTTTAACATGTTTATGTTTCAAAATTTTGTAACTCGACATCACTGTGCTTGTGTGCCAATGCAGGACCCAGGAGCTTGTTGCTTTATCTGGGGCACATACGCTTGGAAGTAAAGGCTTTGGAGATCCAACAGCTTTTGACAATGCATACTACAAAATCCTTCTTACAAAACCGTGGACATCAACGTGTAAGTCTCGTGACAAGGCTCTGAATTTCTTTTACTCATACAGTTTCAGTTTCCAACCTTTCCTCCCTATGTTCTGAAGATTGATTGTAAGACCGAGATAATTTATTTACATAGTTTTCTTCTAATAACTCCACTTCTGATGCAGCCAAAATGACGAGCATGGTCGGGCTTCCTTCAGATCATGCGTTAGTGGAGGATGATGAGTGCTTAAGGTTTCTCATCTGTAGAAAGTTTTTACCATATCATTTCATTATCTAATTTTCTCAAGTACCATTTAATGTAGGGGAAGACTTAAAGAGTATAGGCTCAATTCGCAAAACTGGAAATTGTTGAGCACTGTTCTTGTCATTTGAGCGATCTGAAATACTATTCAACTGATACAGATTCATGGTTTGATGCACAGGTGGGTGAAACGATATGCGGAAGACCAAGACAAGTTCTTCAAAGACTTCACCAATGCTTATATCAAACTAGTTAATTCTGGGGCCAAATGGAAAATATTATGATGTCTAATTTTAAGCTCATAAGTGCTTCAAACATGCCTGAATAATTTGGGTAGTAATGCTTATTTGCGGATAGTAAGAACAAAAAAAAAGTTTCTCTGCTTATTACTAAAAATAGTTAACCAAGTAACTTATATATGCCTAAAACGACCATAAACCATATAGTCAACCAAGTTTATGGTGTGTGTGATCTAAATTCCATTGATTAAATTAATTGAATTGTAACTTTAACCACTTTGGACTCAACAACCGTTTTGATTTATGTCGGTTTTTAAGCATTTCTTAACTAAAACTGTGTGTATTTTGACTAGTTTAGTTTTGTTCATGTGGTAATAGACACGACACGAAACGAAAGAATTGTTCATGACGAATCATCACAGGTAGATCAGATGTAGATTTTAAATGAATAAGCCGTTTAACAACCTAAATTTTTGGCTACTAGTCATTGTTATATCAAATATAATGTGATGAAAGAGTAGTACAATCGCATTGAAATGGATAAAGATTAAAAAAAACTGATCTGTAGATGGTGAAGGCTGAAGCTAATCTTCCAAAATAAAATTAAAATATAGAAGAAAAACTGCCCACAGCTAGCAGCAAACCAGACTTGACAAAGAATCAAGGAATTAGTGCGGTGATAGAAATCTCGGTCCTTCAAATCCCAATATTTCATCATATGTTATATACAGATGTCCGATGAGCTGACGTAGCTGTGAGATTAGTCGGATTTAACATTACTACCCACGGAAAGAAATCATACCATGTAGCAATACTATAAGATTATGCAGAAAGTTTTTTTTTTCTTTTAATTGTATGGAGAAATTAAGAATTAATACTTACAACATATACAGATTACCATCATGAAACTTTTATATTAAATCTAATCAATTTTTAAATTAAATCTAGTCAATTTTAAATTGATAACTAGAATATTCTTGTATTTTCAAATTTTTAGTGATAAAAGCTACAACTCTTATCAAAAACAGAACTTAAATTATCTATGCAAATGCAAACTTATGTCCGAATGTTTAACAGTTTTTTAATTGTTAATCCCAACTATAAATCTTTTTAAAATATTAGCAGAAAGAAAATGGATGGGACAGAAAAAAAGAAGCACCAAATCGAATAAAATGTTATGAAAATAATAATAGATAAAATAATGAAACTGTGATTAGATAGAGATGATGGAACGATCAAGTTTTGAGAAGCATCAAGAAAGGAAAGGTGTCACAGTTGTACCTGTATCTTACCCTAATCACTGGACCAACATGTCTCTTAATAAAAGTGGGTTTCGTGTCTAATCACTTTGCTTCCTCTTTAATCACTCTCTCTTAGTGTTAATTAGGATAATTATACTTCTCTTTGTTAGTTGTTACTTGTTACCACTTTTCTACTAAAGAAAATCGTTATTTCAATTATTATAAATTCAATAAAAAAACGTACCAAACTAAACTAGTTGGGAACATATGAGAATACTTGTTTCTCTAAATGCTTTGTAATTTTCCTATAATATTTTATGGTCTATAAAATATGGATACATTTTATTTCAAGTCAAAGAAACATAGTATTAATATTAACAAGTCTTTTGGTTTATTATAGTATTTTCATTGTATAATATTTTGGATTTAGATTCAAAAACATGCTTGTATGATGTATGTGTAAACTGTAAACTAGTACAAAAAATGGGTTTACGATATACACGAAAAAATTGTTACACAAATATATTTTATAATAGTTGTATTTAAAAAGATCTCACAAAATTTGTGATGTTAATGGACACAGTATATTTTATCGATGCAAATCAAAACTCTTCTCAACTAACAACACCAAAAAGCACCCGAAAAAATAATACGTATTAATTTTATCATTAAGTTAAATAATCGTGTTTATAGCATTTTGATTTGTATCATAAATTAGATTTTGCTTAACGATAATTTTCCCAACGACTAATAACCTTTTCAAACATATAGATGAACGTGCTACAATTTATAAATCTGTTAAACTTAGAAAAATTAGTGTCACTCATTATATATATATAACTGCTCGACAAAAATCATGAGATCGAAATAACTATATATAGGTTTTTTTCATTATAAAAAAAAAAAGAAACTATATGAGTTTTGAATTAAAAAAAAAAAAAACTATATGAGTTTTGACCCAAAAAAAGAAGAAAAAAGGAACGGAAATAACTGTATGAGTATGACTCTATGATGACCAGAACGATACATGATGTATGTTGGGAAAAAAAGAGATTTGGAACAACACCTTCTAAGTTTGTTAATTAGTTTGCTAAAAAAACTATTATTCGCTCTGTAGTCATTAGTCAACGAAATAAGTATAGTTAACTTTCATTTAACTTAAAAAATAATAAAAACTTTAATTTAATTTATCAACGAATAGACATTCATTTGATTTTATTTTTGGCCTACCACTGGCTTGTGGGAGTGTACATGTGGGTGCATGTATTTAAATATGTAACACTTGTGTTTTTTATTGCATAATTGGGAAATACTGCACTTGCATTGTTAATAAACTTCTCACTATATATATGTAATCAAAATTTGAAATACTATTGATTGGTGAAAAGCACGTAATATTAATCTAATTAATTGTCTCATCATATTGGTCTTAAACAATAAACTATTATCTTATATAATTTTTACCATTGTTGATTAAATATCGAGGTAATATAGTATGAGCCTTCAGTCATTTTTTGGTCGTTCACAATTAACACACGCATACTCTCAATATGGAACACGAGTTACGATACGGTGGCTGGCTATACTAATAAAACCTTTTAGGCTACAAACCTTGGTCGAGTCTTAAATATTACTCCATTTGTGTTTTTTTGATAAAGATATTACTCCATTTATTGTTAGTTTTGAAACTATTTTGGTTATTAAATAAAAAAGATAATTTAGATTATATGAGCTTGTAGTTTTTCTGATTAGAGGTGTTAATTGAATAAAGTTCTGATTTAAGAGAGTAAAGTATGTTATAAACTTATCATAGTGTGGGGGATGATATGGTTCAACTTTACAAAGCGACCAATATAATTTGCAATTATTTATAACTAACGAAAAGTTTATACCATGATTAAGAAAATGAGAAGGTCACTCATGGATTTCTCACTTGTATTTAAATCAAAATATAAAAGCAATCTAACCATATCCAAAACCCCCTTAAATCCGGGTTTCCTTTTTATAACAAACTAGTATATTAATTTGGACTTGCTTCCCACTTATGTCTTTTCTATTCTTCTTTTTTTGCCAACCACTTATGTCTTTTCTTTTAAGTCCCAAGCTAATCATATGCTTTTAAAATGTCCCATCTAAGGCCAGTTAGTAGATTTTACTCAAATTGTAATTAATATGAATATAAGATTCTATATAAGTCCCAAGCTGATGTATGTATCGATACAAAGGTGGTGAAAGAGTTATAGCATTAAAACTTTAACATCTTGAGGATATTGTGTTTTGTAGCTGTGTTCTTTATTCTGCATTTATGCCATAATTTTTTGTTTTAAACTAATTATATTAGTCATTTGCAAATGTGCAATAACCACTACACAGTACACACCCATTCATCCCCCACCCCCTCCCCCCAAATCCATTTATATTTAGAAAATTCACATTATTAATCTCCAAAAAAAGTTTCAAGTTAAGGATTCTCTATTTTGTGTATATATTTATTTTATTTATCCTCGAAAATTTTGATGTATAAATTTGAATACTTATCAAACAATAGCCAAGAATTATAGCATAATAATTTATTTTAGTATAGTCACTGCATCACTATCTATATTTAAACCCGATACAATACATTTCATTTATTAAAAAAAACACTTATCTAAAGTTGAAAATTTCACATTTAAAAAAATAAACATTTTTCAGTTACATATATATTTAAGTTCAAAGTTCGCAAGAAAAATAAAAAGGGGTTCAAAGTTCGCAATATACTCTCTGTTCCAAAGTACAGAGTCACATATACAAAAAGGCAAATCTGATTCAGAATATGGGTTGTAACAAGCAAATAAATCTGGATTAATTTTCCCCATTAAACTCCCCCACAATCACATTCACACGATTAAATAATAAACCGCCTAATAACCGTAATTTTCCTGATGACGTGGCACTTAGATTTCGAATAGCCGCTGTAATAAATACTACTAAACGTTTTGGCATTTTCTTCTCTCTTCACAAAGAAAAAAAAAATCTCTATCTTTTTTTTTTTTTTTTAATTCACTCACATACAGAATCAAACTCGTGTAGACCGAGAATCAATCCTTCAGAAACCCCAAAAAAAAAAAAAAAAAAACCACTCAAGGACAAATCGCACTCTCAAGTCTATGAAACCTAATCCTTCTTCTTCCTCCCCCTCGATTTTTGCCTCCATGGCTGTTTGATTTGCTTTGAGAATGCGTTAGGTATGGAAGGTGTACATCTTACTTCAATGGATTTTTTTTTTTTTTTTTGTACTTGGTTTTCTTCTTTCTTCTTTGTTTGGTTGCTGTGAAAATGGCGGATGTTCTTATGAATCTGAAGAAGTTATCAACTTGTTTGTATTCATTTCATAGTTTTGAGAGTCGGTAGATCGAAAGTAAAACTACCACTTACCGATTTGCTTTCACTACCATTACTAGTGAGCTCACTACCATAAGATTTAGATTTGCTTCTACTTCCAGATTTGATTTGCGTTTTCTCGGATTTGTTTACTTAGATCGATTTTAAACTTATAAGTTAGGTGCCGATGAGTAGCCGAGTGATTCTGGGTTTTCTGTGGTTCGTTAATCGTTTGGTTTAGGCAGAAACTGTTGATTTGATGATTTGACTGACCTGATTTTTAGAGATTGTCTATGGATCCATTTATATTTATCAATTCTTTTGAAATGTAGCTTGAATCTTGGTCACTGACAATGTTGATTGTTCACTTCGTAAAACCTATAAAAAGGTCTCTGATTTTGTGGGAAATAAGTGTGTGTTAATTCAACTGAATGCTTTTTTTAGGTAAAATCTTTACTTTGATTAATACTTCAGTTTATTTACTTCTCTACTCAGGAACTTGATTAGTGGTGTGCTTTTACCTTTTTGTCAGTGTTAAGTTCCATATCTGTTGTTTTGTAGTTAACTATGGACTCTGAAAGTATCATGGCTGCTGATGGTACTGAATCAGCTCCTGCTAATGGGGGTTTAACAATGGAGAATGTTTGTATTATAGAAAATGGGGTTGTTTCTGACGAAACCGTGGATACTACTTCAGTAAGTCAGAATGAGAATTCGGGAAACAGTTCCGCTTTGGATGCAATTGAACACCCCAAGGAGGTAGCTGAGGTTTGTAACTCTCGATGGTCAATGTACTCACCCGTCTTATTAACCAATTAACATTTGTGTTTTTATCTTTTTTTTTTCCTAGGGCACACAAGTTGAAAATGTAGATGACCCAACGTATATGAAAGGCCAAAAGGCTGAAAGGAAGCTAAAGCATGAGAAACTCGCAGGTGCTAAGAATATTCCATCTGTTCACATCAAAAAGAACAAAGAGGGCAAAAGTAGAGATGCTAAAGTGGCAGCATCAAATGGTTCTGTTGCTCCTAATGCACACACAACAAAGCCTCTTAAGACCAAATCGTTCAATGGTAGAGAGGCTCAAGTCACAAAGGTAATCATCTCTCACTACTTGCTTCTAGGTTGATTTGCTTTGGTTTATGCATATATTTGTGTGATATTCTTTCTGGCTGATGATTATTTCTTATTATTTGTTTTTCCTATCAGCAAGGGCAGCATGACTCTGCACCAGCTGAAAGCGCCCGGCGGGTATTGGGTCCTCATTTTTGAAATCCGAGTTTCTTTCCATATCGTCTTCTCATGGGTTCACTGCTCAAACGCAAAATATTTTGCCAATTAATGTTATCCCAGATCTTGGTGTTAATAAGTCTTCTCTTTTATCTTTTAGTCTCTAATCAATCATTGAAACTGGAATTTTTTTCTCTCTTTGATACAGGGACAAGGTGAAACCAAAGCCTCAAAAGAAACAGGCACATGAGACATCTGAAGATGATACTCAGTCTTCTAAGTATATGTTTCACCTTTATATTTACAAGCTCTTCTTTCTTGTGGCAAGCTGGGGCCTTTCTCCACTTGGCTCTCATTTTTAGCATTTATATTGATTATAACTTGATGGTTTCTTAGTAGTCCGAAAGCAGACGATGGAAAACCTCGTAAAGTTGGTGCACTTCCAAACTATGGGTTCAGCTTCAAATGTGACCAACGGGCTGAAAAGAGAAGAGAGGTTCGTATTTTGGTTCACTATACTTTTCCTCACTCCACAAACATAATTAGAAATAATAATATTTTTGCTTTCATATGGTGCAGTTCTATGTCAAGCTTGAGGAGAAGACTCATGCAAAAGAAGAGGAAATCAATAACATGCAAGCCAAGTCCAAGGTTGTCTCCTAGACCCTGTTCTTTGTCACAGTGTTAAGATTCTCGGCCTTCTCACCTAAAACAAAATCCTTGGTTTTCTCGCAGGAAACACAAGAAGCTGAGCTTAGGATGCTAAGGAAGAGCTTGAACTTCAAAGCCACACCCATGCCTAGCTTTTATCAAGAACCTCAGCCGCCTAAAACAGAGTTAAAGAAGGTACTTCTGCTCTCTGCTCAGCCATGATCTAACTTTTTCTTGAAGTACTAATACTCACAAATCATGTAAAATTGTTATTTACGTCCAAGAAGATACCACCAACGAGACCCAAATCTCCAAAACTCGGGCGAAAGAAGACTGCTTCTGGTGCGGATTGTGAAGAAACTCAAACCCCTCGCCTTGGTAGGCTAAGCCTAGATGAGAAAGTTTCTAAAGATAACCCAACTGCCAAGGGGATAATGCCAACAGCTGATCTCAAGAAGCAACCAGTGCGCAAGTCACTTCCAAGATTGCCATCTCAGAAAACAGCTCTACCCGATGGAAAACCCGCCCCAGCGAAAGCTGCCGCTACTTCAGCAAAGGTGAAACCTGAAAGAAAGAAACTCGAAAAAGATGCAGAAACCCTAAACAAGTCTTCACATCCCATAGAAGAGGAAGCACAAGTGACTGTATCATCCAATGCTGATGCAGAAGATTCACCGGAGATTGTATCTCCAAGGATAAATGAAGACAGAGCCGACGAGTCCATTAAGGTATCTGAAGTGGTTGCTGTTTGAGCAGTAAAAACTCTGTGGTGCGATCATTACTCTCAAGACTCATATCTTGCATTAATTAAGGAAGGACAAGAGGAAAAGAAACCGTATAATATTTATATATGTTATCTTCGACCAAAACTTATGAGAAGAGATGGGTAAAAGAGTGAAAAGAATCATATGGGTTTGGTTCTAAAGGTTGCTGCTTTTATATATTCCTATGTTTGATGGCAATGTTTTTAATCTTTCAAGTTGTTTTTTCGATGTCAAGATCATCATTTTTTCTTTTTGATGCTTTGGTTCCTAAAAGGTGAATATTCAGGAGATTCTGCGTTCGTTGTGTATCCTTTCTTTTATTTTTTTTCTTTCTTTCATATTTTGTTATTATGGCTTCTGTGCAATTCATCCTCTTCTCTCCCAAATTGTTATGAGCCATCGATCCGAGTAAAATAGTATCAGGGTGCTGTAGGAGATGGAGTTAATGCATTCTACAGTATCTTGATGTTTTTCAATGTCGTAAACTAAACTTTGTTTGCATAATAAACTCAAAAACGTTTCTATTTCTGTCAGACAAAAAACAAATGAATAAACGACAGTAGATCGTGACATCTCTCGCCACCATGATCAATAATTGATTCTCTACAAAGTCTCAATTTCACACTTTTTAGCTCTACGCATAAAGACACAAACCACTTTAATCTTCTTTGGAATCTCACATTTTGCCACAATAATGCAGCTTTGGACTTTGGATACTTAGTTCGACTTTTCTTACACATAAGCATCAATCTACTTGAGTGAGCATGAGATATTTAAGATTAAACCGAACTTTTGAGTTTTTATTGTATTACACCGGTTTAAGATCAGCACAAATAGTCAAGACACAACTGATACAGATGGGTTATAAGTAGAGAAACCATTCTCAATTTTACTTTCTTCTTCTTCAGCATCCCATAGAAACCGAGCATACGACGCAAGAACATGACTGCAATAAACATCATTCAACAAGTATTACATTTATCATCTATGGGACCCCAAAAGATTATGTGCTCCACTATATCATCTCCTAATTTAAATATAAATCTATTAATGATAATGTGCTGTGTCATCTCGCGCCACACCACATAAACATTGCAGATACACAGAGAGAGAAAAAAAAAATCATGAATGATGTCTCTGTCATATTTGACGTGTGAGGCTATTGTTCTGAGTCAAATTGACCAATCACTTCTTCAAAGGTTGGATATAAAAGCAAATAACATTTGATCCACAAAAAACATTTAGGTGAAATATTATCTCAATTCCCTTTCAATGAAACCCATTCCCATGAAATAATCTAACAATCTACACAAAATTGGTTTAGAAGTTATGAAATTAGAGTTTAAGAAAAGCGAAAACCAACGGATATCGATAATTAGGGTTCTATCTAGGTTGTAAGCAGAATCTAGGAACGTTAAGCTTACCAGTCATTAGGAGAAGATTGAACAGCCTGATCAAAGTAAGAGTGAGCACGAAGACCGTCTCCATGATTTTGCCATATCAAATCTCCATACATAGACAACAACTCTCCATCTCTCCCATTCTCAGACAACATCGCTCTCTCACAGTACTTCTCTGCTTTTCTCCCATCGCCTTTCACCTGTACAAATTTAGTTTAATTAATACAATCTCTCCTCAACAGTTTTTTTATGTTTGGTAATAAATGAATTAGTAGATTCAACCAATCAAAAACCCAAAAACAAGAACAAATGTCGATTTCAAAATAGCAATAATACGGACCAAGTAATAAGTTTTGCTTCAACTTGTTTCTATATATAGTTAAATAAAAGTTTCCCAAATTAGCAAGTCCTAAAACAGAATCATGAATAAATGAGAGAGGAGATTAAAAGAAACCTCTTTGAGGAAACGAGCATAGTTAGCGAGAAGAAGAGCATCTCCAGGATAACGTTGGATCATCTCTTCGTAATAACCATCTACGCTCCCACCTCCACCTCCACAGCCTCCTCCGCCTCTACCGCCAAATCCACCGTTCGAACCTCCCTGATGGAGCCGAGATCCTTGTAAAAACCTAGACGACGTTGTATCATCGTAGTAGACGCTGATCGTTTTCGTTCTGCTCTCCGGCGTCTGAATCTTGTAGAGATTCCCATCGGAAGAAGCTCTCGGGATCGATTTACCAACACGAGGAGAAACAGAGACGGGTCTAGCCGTCGTAACCACCCGAGCTCCGTTTGTACATCGTGGAACCGAAGATTTCTGGGCGGCGCGTAGGTTAAGGTCGAGTGACGACGCGCCTCTCATTATCATATTTGTTCTTGTGGGGAATTTTCAGTGGAGTCAGAGAAGAGAGATGAAAAGATATTTAGACTGCAAAAATATCATCCGAGTGGTAGTATACGTTCTTATCCGCCCCACTATTACTTTATACTATCAAATTGACCCCAAAGTTTCAACATTTTCAATTACACCCCTTCAATGCTACACCACTACGTATGGCCCAAATCGAAACCGAACTGAGCCATAAACTGAATTGCGATTTGAAAAAAGTTCGAAAATGTCTCTCTTTAGTTTAATATCCTGTGTAATGAAGGTTGCATGAGAATACTTGTTCATTCAAAATGTTTTTCAACATAAACATATATCTCTAATACTATTTCTAACTTTGATGACTAGAACAAAACAAACACTTACTAAGAAATCTTGAATCAAATAAGTATAAGAACCAAACCAATTTCTAGCCGAAAGAAATTTGGTTATGATTCGATTATAATTTTAATAGACTAAACTATCCAAATTAATTCAAAGGCGGACCAAAAATAACTCCAAAAAGTTTACTTCTACCAAGTATATGGAGGAATCAACCTCCATATGTCGTCGCCTATAGATTTTTGGTCACATAATTTTCTTAATCTTATAAAGATTTTGAAAGGATTTACTTTATCAAGCCAAAATCATAAGTTGCAATTTTTGTAAATTCTACGACTATCATTTTTGACCAAAAAGAAATTACGTATGAATCTTATCGAAAAAATAATGGTTAGATTCACCAGGACCACTATATTCGAATGCCCCTAAAGAAAATATTTAAATTGATTGGACACAAAGAAACGTAATTAACTAGATCAAAGAATTTGATTCTGTCCCACAAATAACTTAGTTTCGATTCTTGAACTGATTTCCATGGCCATCAGTCATGAACAAACCAAAAACATGGAAACGAGTTCTCTCGCTAAAACTGATGAAAAATAAAAGACGAGCTATGATTTTAAGTTCCGACAATTTAAAAACGTACATATTATAAACGGGAATAACTGCTAAGTTTATTTTGAAACAAAACCAGTTAAGAGTTTAACAAGTGCTCACCTGCTAAAATATCCGAATTTTCCCTTTAGTAACACATCCCACGGAAGGAAAAAAATAAAATTGAACCCGACTTTAACCAAATTTCATAACTTTTTTAATTTACTCTCCAGTGAAATATACTTATTACCTACAATAAATATTGGTTAACTACAAAAAATATATATATATATATATATATATATATATATATTGGTTTTCTTAAACAAAAGGATATCACATGAACTTGAAAAAAACAGTTAAATTGTGTTTATTTACTTTCTTTATGTATCAGAATATTTTTAGCGTATCATATGTACAAGCCTTCTTCATCCCAAACATCAACAAGGAAATGCACCATTTCCTGTAACATTACATCATCATTAGTTTCAAGAAAATTTTCTTACCAACAATGATACCAAAAAATTAAAATCACAGATGAAAAGATATAAACAGTCTTCTATTACAATTAAGAGTGTCATGAACAGATAACTAATTAATCAAATTAAATCACCTGAAGAGGTATCGGTCGAGGAAAAAGCTTGTTTGTGCTCAATAAGCTATCATATGTGGAGTTCCCGCTGAATTTTTTTCATGAAGTATAAATTAGAAGTACGAGCTTTATCTTAAATTAACATTGAAGAAATTCAATGAACCAATCATATAGTTTAGACACAAATCCTTCATTTTTTGTATTGTTCGAGTATTTTAACAATTTTTGTTAAAGGTTCGAGTATTTAACAATACAAACTCTAATTACGAATCACAGTGAATAAATTTTCAGCGAAAAGATTGTTCACTGGTTATAACCTTATTGCAGGTTCTGGAACTCGGCGTTGTTGTCTGCTTCTGCATTCACGCCATTGTTGTTTCGTTTGGTTCCACAAAATAAGTCCTTTAATGCAAAATAAATGAAAAAGTACACTAACAAAAAAAAATGAAGAAGTAATATTACTTGCTTCCATAATGTGAAACTTAAAGCAAAATATCAAAGATTGTTTGCATTTGCTCTAGTTCATGCTCTATTACATTTACTGTGTCATTTTTGTTTTCAAATATACTACAACTTTATAGTATCTTAAATAAAATTTATTAATTATATATAGATGAAAATGCTAAACGCGAATGAAATTCCTTTTTCCGTTTGCATTTGACGTGGGCACTTTCTAAAGATACAAATATGAAAAAGAATGAAATTCCTTCTTTTTTCGTGAAACTTTTTATGAAAATTTTCTCGTTGTAGAACACTACCACAAACACATATATTGAGGTCCATATCACATGTACTTGTGCTCCAGAGACGGTCTGATGAATCACCATCTTTCTTCACAACCTTTCCTTGGATTTTGAGTCCCTTTGTTGGTTCATCGACTTCCACAACTAAAGGCCTTTCTCTGTTGCAGCATCCGAAACAATTTATGCTCTGTACACAAAACCATCTTTAAATATATAAAAAGATTAACATTTCATCATCTTTTGCTATGTTCTAATATGTTTGATCTATGCAGAAAGAAATCAATTTGTTTCCGGAATGGCTCACTTTGAAGAGAGTTTTGCATTTTGATCTCAGAGATTCCATGAGCCAATAAGGGAGAGCTTGGAAGTAAGCTGCCAGGAATTGGAAGAAAGAGCAACAACGCTTCTTACTAAATTTTGTTTGTGTTTCTATCAGGAATGAAGAACAAGAACACATAGCTACTTAGTACAAAGGACGAAAACACAATGCAAAAAAAAGAAAAACTCAAAATCCGAAGAGAGAATTATGGAAAAAACAAAAAAAAGATTAGCATAGAAGTTTAGTATGCCTCATAAGACAAGCAAACACACATAAACGCAATGCACAGAAAGATTCCACAGGTTAGAACTTAGAAACAAGTAAGGCATAATTACATTGTTTAACTTGATTTATTAGAAAGTATATCTGTGAAACCCTTTAACAAAAAAAAAAGTATATATGTGGCCTTAAGCACATACATTCACATGATTTAATAGAATCTAGAAAGAAAATTTTTAAAATAAAAACAAAAATCTTTTACCCTTCCAAATTAAAAGAAGGGTACATTTAAACCTTGGATCATTATTAGTTTAATTTTATATTTCTTCTCTTTTTCAGGATAATCACAATTTTACAGAGATTTTTTCATGTACTATGATATTTCCTAACGTAGTTGTAATTTAACAACATAATTTGTATCATATATTTAAAATGAGGCATAACGAATGATACATGATAAATAACCAAAAACTTGAACAAAATAAATTGTGAGATATCTTAAATATGAGACTTATATAGTTGTGAATCCATGTGAGCTATTGGTACATGATAAAACAACACGCAACATATAGATAACTTTTGAAGATGAGGGTTAATCTCATTTACAAAAATACGAATTTCCAGCGTTAAGTGGTTAAAACATCGATTTTCACTTTTCAGTTTCTAAAAGAAAAAGCTTTGACTAAAGCCGTCGGTGAGTTAATTCATTAATCACAAACCATAGAATGGGGTGGAGGCACCCGTACCAGATTATTTCCAACCAATTCCACTAACAACTAGAGGTCCTGAAAGAAGAATTACTATAATTCCCAAAGTACCCTTTATAACGTTAACATCAAAAGTCAAAACGAGGTCGTAGAGGGTATTGGATTTGGTATTCCCCAACTCCTCGTTTAAGAAGAATTAATAAAAATCCCAAAATACCCTTTATAACGTTAACATTAAAAGTCAAAACGAGGTCGTTCTCGTTTTGATCGAGAAAGCACTGAGGTCACCATTGTTCTCCTTCAGATTCGGTCGCTTCAATTTTGAAGACACGCTACTCTTCTCGAGCTGATCAGCTAAATCACTAGTTCGTTGATTTCATCATCATTGTTGCTTAATCGTAAGAGATCAAAAAAGATGGTTGGTGGTCTCTTAGGCCGCGGCTTTGCTCGCAAGGGGTTTGTCTTCCTTCTCCAGCTCTCCAGCTTTTGTTTCCCTCTCCGATTTTACTCTTAATCCTTCAATTCTCTTTGTTAAATTGTGTGATTTTGTTCTACCAGAAAACCTCTGATAAAACTGACTAAGAATCGGATCGATGTTCTCCGGCGGAAGAGGACTGCCACGATTAAGTTTTTGAAGAAAGATTTAGCTGATCTGATCTCTAATGGCCTTGACGGCAATGCTTACAGCAGGGTAAATTTTTTTAATATAAAACTGAATTAAGATTAATTGATTAAGATTTAATGAATTTTGTATCGTTTGAGATAGGCTGGAGGGCTTCTTGATGAATTAAGGCATCTCTGGAATCTTGACTTTGTTGAGCAGACCTGTGATTTCGTATATAAGCAACTTTCTACCATGCAAAAGACGGTGTAAGTTTCTATGAGATTTTGATTTCTGTTAATAGATTTTGGATGTCTTAATTTATGATTTTTGCTTGTATTATTCATTACTTGTTGTAACATACTCTGACTACTGACTAGATGAGAAGTTTTCTTTACACATTCTCTGCCACATCAATGTGTTAGGTTTTAAATTGACCATCAGATTAAAAAATTGATTATCTAGAAAGAATGTCATTTACCTCATATTTTGGCATTTTCCTGTTTTCTTAGTCGAACATTTTTAAAGATAGTTCAACTACTTTTGTTCTAGGTCGAAACAATGGTTAGATTCATTAGCTGATTTGCGTTCATTTTTTCCAGGGAATGTCCAGAAGATTGTCGTCAAGCTGTTTCGTCATTGATGTTTGCAGCCTCTGGATTTTCTGAGTTGCCTGAGCTGCGTGAATTGAGGCAAATGTTTCACGAAAAATACGCAGATTCACTTGCATTGTTTGTCAACCAAGAGGTAAGAGTTTTTCTACTGTTTCCATTTCTCAGTTAAACTCATCTGGAAATCTTATACAGCATACACGGTTAAGCACCTTCTTGTTTTCTCGTATAGCTTGTTGAGAATATGTCATCAAAGCCATTTTCTTTGGAGAAGAAAGTGAAGTTAATGGAAGATGTTGCACTGGAGTTCTCTATTCGTTGGGATTCTAAAGCTTTTGAGAAGAAGATTAGGTTACAAAATACTAGTTCAATTAAGGTATGACGATCACTCATTTGTATTAAAGGCCAATAAACTTAAATATTTGAAAGAGATTGAATCATGATTTCTTTCCTGGACATGAACAGGAGACCCCAAAAAGCACTTACGACAAGTACAAGCCTATAGTCGGAAACATGGCCCTGCCAAAAAGAGAAGAGCTTGATCTGTCAGCCAAGGCCAGATTTGAAGGTTTTGACAATGGCCTTAGCTTGAACAGAAAAAAGGCTGATGCATCAGAAAGAAGAGATCCTTTGTTTCAATCTGATAAAGAAAGTTATCAGAATGGTCTCAGAGGAAATCAGCATGGGCTGACATCCAAAGAAAGGTCAGAGAATGTTCGTCATGCCTCCAGATCGGAAAGCAAGGACAATAAGGCAGAAAGGAAAGAGTATTATGTGCAATCTAAGCAAGAACATTCTAGAGAAAGACATCAACCTATTTTTAACGAAGGGGACACTATAGTAATGAAGGTCAAGCATGAGAATCTCGGTCAAGGTAATGGACATCGGCATGGTGTAGTTGATGCACATAAGAAAACCGAGGTTGTTGCCTCAGAAAGGAAAGATTTTTATTTGCAATCTAAGCAAGAACCTTCTAGAGAAAGACATGAACCTCTGTTTAACGATGGTGACACTATAGTAATGAAGGTCAAGCGTGAGAATCATGTTCAAGGGAATGGACATCAAAATGGTGTGGTTGATGCGCATAAGAAAACAGAGGTTATTGCTTCAGAGAAACTTAAGCCTAGCCGCACCAAAAGGGCCGATAAGTTAGTTATCGGCTTTAAACAAGAGAGTTTCTTTCAAGGATACAAACAAGAAAAAAATGAAGAGAATGCACATCAAAAAGTCGAAGAGAACACCTCATCAAGACCTCCAAAGCCAAGTAGCAAGTCAAAGAGAGCGGACTCTATTGCTTCAGGTTTGAGACATCGTAATGATCGGGAGGGTAGAGAAAATGCAGTTCTTGTGGGAAAGAGCACAGAAGAAGGTTCATCTGGTGTTAACATGAAGGGTGGTGAATATGAATATGATCATGCAAATCCAGCGAGGAACATTGAGGAGCGAGAAACAGAGAGAATGAAATCATCGTTCTACAAATCCCTTCCGCCTCCGTATGTTAAACCTAGTAGTAAAGCAAAGAATGAAAAAGCTGAAGCTTCAGATAATCCAAAGGCTCGTTTTGATGGTGAAGAAGGAAATCATCCTGACATTGGTAAGAATGTTTCTGGGATAGAGAGAGGAAATGAAGCAGGTCATCATCAAGTGAATGACATAGATGACTCATCTCTGAAACGGCGAACTAGCAGAAGAAAGCACACAATTGTACAATCGGGTGATGATGATAATACAAGAAGCCGAAGAAGAGAAAAGTCAAGGAAAGGCCTCCAAGTCTTAATTGATGAGGATGAGAAAGACAGTGAGGAAAAGATGATGGATAAACTTCTCATGCATTACAGTCAAAAGCCTTCAAGTTATGAAAAGAACAATGTGCAACATGAATCCAAAAGCAGACGTACACATCTTAAACAAGGTGACAGCGATGAAGAGATGATGATTCATCAACCCACTCGGTCACGTTCTCTACCTAGCGAGCAACGGGCCGGGCCATCTGAACCGAAAAAAACGTTTGCCCGTGCTGTCTCATTTCAGCCAGAACGATCCAGTGAAGCTAAGCACGTTCACCCCAAGTTACCGAACTATGACGATTTGGCAGCCAGATTTGCAGAGCTTAAAGGAAGGTAAATATCTGAACAATATACGACTAGAAACATAGTATGAGACTACATATTCTATTACACATATTTCACGTCTTCATTGTACTTGTCCTATATTGCATGTATGCTGTATTTGTTATAATAGTTGGAATTGGGAGAGTGACACATTGATATGGATCCCAAGTGTCCCAAGAGTTTGTCGATCATCTATTTGCTTTTAGATTTTATGTAACAGTGTGAAAACAACATTTAGAAGCAGGGAAAGCGGTTCCAATACATACCACACTATATATATAAGTGAACTTTATTTTTATTTTTTTGTGTTGTTATTAGTGAGCTATTTGATGATTAACATAAATTTTCATTGAGGTGTTAGCTCCTAACCAGCACTAACTTTCTGGCTAACCTAAACAAAATATAGCAAAAAATGACTTCCAAATGATCCAAAAAAATAAAAACTATATATGTAAATTGAAAAAAACATCAATTTACTTAACATTCCAAGGGAAAAAGTCAAAAGTCAACGTGAAGTGCACAGTGAGCAGAAATCCCCAAATTCGTTGATAAACCCTAAAATATTCTTCCCCAGCAATTGTGGATATCTTGTCATCTTCATCTTCCTCCTTACAATCAAAACTACATTGTTTGATTTCTTCTTTGACTTCTCTCAAACCCATTGCTACGATTGATTCTCCCATAAACCTTCAAAAACGAATATCTCAATAAAGATGTTTCTGTTGATCTCAAAGTAGATCGTCTTAAGAGTAAGTAAGTGAAAGACCTCAAATTCGCTGATCGCTGTGACACACGAACCCTAATCTCGAGATTAAAAATATGAAGTTGTTGAAAATGAGTAGATATCTAGCACGACCTTTGGTATGTAGATACTTGTCCGCAGTGTCTTCCCATCCTCTTCACGTTTGCATCGTTGGGAGTGGACCTGCTGGTTTCTATACTGCTGACAAGGTACTTGTTCTCTCTTTGTTTTTGGTTGGAATACTATCACAATCCTGCTTGTATGTGTAGTCGTTAATGTGACATGTGAACCAGATATTTGTGATTTAATAAATTCATCAATTAAGACTCTTAGCTCGTGATTTGTTGGTTGGTAATCAGTTATTGAAGGCACATGAAGGTGCACGCATAGATATAATCGATCGTTTACCAACGCCTTTTGGACTTGTTCGGTCTGGTGTTGCGCCTGATCATCCTGAAACTAAGGTACCACTTGATTAGCTTAATCTTTCTTCCATTGAGCTTAATGTCAACCACAATGTTTTCTACAGATTGCCATTAATCAGTTCTCACGTGTGGCGCAACACCAGCGTTGCTCTTTTTATGGGAATGTTAAGCTTGGCTCGGATTTATTACTTTCTGAGCTGCGGGATTTGTATCACGTGGTAAGACTGACTTAAATTTGCTCTTATATGATTTTAGCTCATAAGTATTTTCTAGTGACGCGGAAAGCTAGTCATTTGTAAAAAGTAGTTAATTTCGTATCCATGATTTGAATGGCTAAAGGGAAACCACTTCAACGTTGATAACTAGGATATAAATTAATGGAGGACATTAATCAATGAAACTCTGTTTACACGTTGCTTCACTTATGTCTTCAACTTATTATAAGTATGGCGTGTTCAGGTTGTACTTGCATATGGTGCTGAAAGTGACAAAGATCTTGGCATTCCAGGTGAGGTATGCCCATTATAAGTTTCATGTGGCAGAATTAGGTGTTTAAGTAGGTTTTGACATTAGTCAGTGGATTTTGGTTGCTTGTACTTGTTGGGTATCCATGCTGATGTATAAATTTGACTTACTTTGGTAGAGTTTGAGTGGTATATACTCCGCAAGAGAATTCGTCTGGTGGTATAACGGGCATCCCGACTACAGCAGTTTGAAACCTGACTTGAAAAGGTCCGACACAGCTGTTATTCTTGGCCAGGTACTCTAATATATGATTTGCGATCCTCATATTTTGTCAAAGACGCCTTAAATTTTAAGAATCAGATCATTCTACCCTCTGAACAATATAATGCTCCTTTGCAGTTATGCCTTTGCATTATTCTTTAGCTTTATTGTATGATGGAATTGATTTGAGGTCTCAAATTATAGAATTTCAGATGCAGTTTTATCTAGAACCATAATATGTTTTTCATTTATATTTTATCCTCTCCCGTGTCTTATCATTTTGACCAGTACACCTGCTTGTGCATGCAAAATTAGTTGGTATGGGTTGACATGTGTAGTTTTATTTTAGTGCGATTAATTTACTTTGCGTAGTGCCTCTTTTTGTTGGTTAACTATCCTTACAACTCTAACACGATTTACATATCAATAACAGTTTCATACCAAACTTTTCCAGTAAATACATTTCTCAAGACCTCTCTGACATATGAGTCCTTCAAATCTTAGGGTAATGTAGCTCTAGATGTTGCTCGGATTCTCTTAAGACCGACAACAGAGTTGGCGTCAACTGATATTGCTAGACATGCTTTATCTGCACTGGAAGAAAGTTCAATAAGGTCACGTTTAATTAGTTGAATCTTGTTTTATTCCATCTTTCGTATAGTTGACAATTAACTATATTCCCTGATACAAAGTTGTAACACCTTCAGGAAGGTGTACCTCATCGGAAGACGGGGGCCAGTTCAAGCAGCGTTGACTGCTAAAGAGCTTCGAGAAGTTCTTGGTATCATTGATATTTAAATCATATGCTGAGCTTTTGATTGTTTTAGATAGATCCCACAAAAATGTCGAAGAGGAAATAACATAAGAAAACTAATTGTGGGTGGGTGGGTGGGGCTGGGGTCCTAGGATCACTAGAAACAATATTGTGGTTTGGGTGTGTACTGCCATTTTTCCGCTCGTCCTTATATAAGGAGAACTGGAGAAGTGTGGTTAAATGAAATATTTTTTTTGTTTTGTATCATTTGGCGTTTAACATTCCTTGGATAAATGGGTATGATTCACTGGTCTCTCTAGGTAGAAGAAAAACTATATTTTAGGATAGAATTACACCTTGGTGAATGTTTTGCAATTCATTATATTAGACGTTCAATAGCAAAAAGTTATCCTTTGTCTTAATTTGCTTGTCTTGACCTTCTCAGGTTTTGTGAGATAGTATTTGTCTCTGTTTTCTATGACGTCTTTTTAAGATCTTCCTATCTTTTCATTATCTGCAACATTTTTTAATGCTTTGTTGCCCATTGGTGTTTGTTGTTTTCCCATTGATATGGATACAAACGCATGTCTTATTTAATGCAGGGATTAAGAACTTGCACATTCGAATAAAGGAGACTGACTTGAGTGTAACTCCTGCTGATGAGGTACGTGTGTTACTAATTTTCAATTAAAATAAGGCGGAACTCTGTTATTTACACAAACTTTTTCTTGACACTTCTTTTTTTCTCCCGAAGGAAGAAATGAAAAATAGTAGAGCCAGAAAGAGGATCTATGAATTACTGTCCAAGGCTGCAGCAGCAGCAGGAACATCCGAAGTAGACCCTGATCAACGAGAGCTGCACTTCGTTTTCTTCCGCCAGCCTGACCGGTTCTTAGAATCAGATGAAAGAATGGGCCATGTTTCAGGTGTAAATTTGGAAAAAACCATTCTAAAAAGTAAGTGCACTTTTAGCGTATCTGGTTCTTCTGTAGACTTCTTAGCTCTGCTATTTGAGACACTAAAAATGATTTCTTATGATACAATAGTAGATTTTTGCTAACATTTTATCCATATCTCTTGTAACTTGTAGGTGTTGGAAGTGGAAAGCAAATTGCAGTTGGTACAGAAGAGTTTGAGGATCTTAACTGCAGGTATTGGTAATATGCACTCTAATGAAAGGTCCTCGGTGCATTTCTGTTGCAATTGTTATATCAACAATTGCAAAAACTCAAATGAAAGCATGTTCAATTTTGCAGTATGGTGCTGAAGGCCATTGGTTACAAGTCAGTTCCAATCAACGGTTTACCTTTCGATCACAAGAAAGGTGGTATAATATGAAAGTGATATATGATTGGTATGTTAATGAGAAAAGGTTGAGTTCTTTTAAACTTTTGTGGGCCTCATTTGTATGTTTGAAGGTGTTGTCCCAAATGTAAAGGGTCGAGTAGTTAGTCACCCTTTAGGAAGCTTATCACAGACTGAGCCAGGCTTATACGTGTGTGGATGGCTCAAGAGAGGACCAGTAGGCATAATTGCCACAAACCTTTACTGTGCTGAAGAAACGGTAAGCAACAAACTTGTCCACCTAAAAACTGATGTTCTTTAGTTTTAGATTGGGAGATTAGAATGTGTTTGTTTGCAGGTTGAGAGCATAAGCGAAGACATAGAAGAAGGTGTTTGTAAGAGCGCAAAAGCAGGAAGCAAAGGACTGATGGAATTGCTGGAGAAGAGAGAGGTGAAGAAGGTAGAGTTTAGTGGGTGGGAGAAGATTGACGCCAAAGAAAAACAAATGGGGACTGAGAGAAACAAACCCAGAGAAAAGTTAGTCACATGGGATGATCTTTTAGCAGCTGCCAACTACCACTGAGGGCCCCTTGGATCATATTTTTTTTCATAAACAAAATCTTTCCTTTTTTTGTCGGCATTAGATTTCATAATTTGAGTAAGAAAGACCCAACAAAGGATTTTAATTAAAAAGTCAATTAGATAGTCACTAATCAATGGAATATAGGTGCAATTTTTATGATTTTTTTTTTATCTCTGTTGTTCTTTTTTATTTTTATTTTATAAATGTACATTTGCTTTCCATATTTGTTCAGCAATTGAATGCAAATAAATCTTTGTGACTATTAAAAGAAGTCATTACACAAAAGTTTAAAAGATTTAATCCAGTCCTGTGTTTACAAATCACTATTTAAATAAAACTTTGCATTATATAGGTTTACAAAAAAAAAATTAAAAATATATTAATTAAGAATCTCTAAGTCTGGATTATATTAAAAGAAAATGTATTCGACTAATGTTTCAATTTTTATACACTTTTAGCTTTTAAGATTCATGCTTGAATTATTCGTGTATATTATCTTCTTGTAGCTCTGTTTCATAAATTAGTCTCTTAAATGATATCAGATTGTGTTCGGAACTTGGCATATCTTTTAGAACTATTCTAAGTGCATAATTTCCAAATCTTAACAAGTAATCAAAAGCATTTTAAGACTCTCGATTCTCAATTGTATATTCTCAACTATATAATTAAGAGACAATACTTCTCCTTCAATTGATTTCTCGTATCATTGTCTCATATTTAAGTTTATATACATAATTGATTTTCTTTTACTATGAAGGGTTTGAATACATTGTTCTCAGTGATTATAATTGTATCGTGCCTTTGGGAATACGGAGATGGCAGGAGGATTCTAAGCATCAAAGATTTTATAACAGATACTAACTATACGAAAATTGATTATTCTCAAGTAGCTAATTTCTTAGATTTGCAGTTATTTTGTCAGGTAAAGTAATATTGTCCACTAAAATATGAAATTATGGTTTATAAAAGGTGTTTCAAGAAGCATGGAAAGGGTTATGCCAAGATGAAGGGCTTACCGGGTCAACGCTAGTGATACAAAAGAAGGAAACATACACTTTACAACCACAATTGTTTGAAGGTCCATGCGTATCTTCTTACATTCATATCCAGGTACTCTGAAGATGTTATGATTTATATGAAGACCCACGAGCAGCATTAAAATATTATTGAAAAAAATTATCCCTTCACATATATACACATGTAAACGTCTCATGATCATAAGATCACATACATGATTCACATAATCATATATATACATTTGTTTTTTTGGGGGTAAGATCGATGGGAAAATCGAAGCGCCAACAACGCCGAAAGAGTGGGTTATAAACACAAAAACTGGGAGTTGGTTATGTTTCAAGAATGTGGAAGGTCTCTTCCTACACGGATCTGGTCTCCTTCATGCCCATGGAGAAGCTTGGTGGCCGTCTGTTCATCATTCTAGCCGTCCCAAAGTAAATAATTCCCAACTCAATCTCTTTTCTCTATATAGTAATGTAAACTTTTCTCTATGAAACAACACTCATTTTTGCATTTTATCTGCATTAGAAATGTGTTACGCCACTTTAGTTAGTAGATATATAATTCTAGTTTATGAAAGCTTTTAAGTTGTTGCCCTAAACCTTTTTCCTATTTATATTTTTATAAAGTTTGATGCTAATTTTTGTCTTTGCATGTGCAGACAATTAGCTTTGTGCAGTGCACTGACATTATATACAACCGACTAATTCAAATGAATAGTCCCAAGAATCACATTTCAATTGATGCGTGTACAAACGCAACTTTTTCAAATCTTACTCTACTCGCACCCGGAGATAGTCCAAACACCGATGGAATTAATATTTGTCTCTCACACAATATCCGTATCTTAGACTCCTCTATTCATACTGGTATTCTGTATTCTTCTTTTTTATTTGAATGCCAATCAAATTTTGTTTACATGGGAAATAGAACGAAATTGCTTTATATGTGTGTTGTTGTTTCCTACATGCTAGGTGATGACTGTGTTGCAATTATTGGTGGGCGTGGTGGTTCCTCCGATATCAACATTACTCGTGTGGCATGTGGTCCGGGTCACGGCATCAGGTTCGTAGATATAAAAGTATATATATACACATTTTAATTCATCAATATTTGAGTATATGCATGATATTACTATTACCTTAAAATTTCTCACGGCTATGCCATTCGAATATATAATGTGTATACACGATGAGACCTGATAGATTTCGGTCACTAGAAATCTAATGTGTTATGAGTAGTAGCTTAATGACATTTCCATATCGGTCTAGTTTAATATGGCTTATACTACTTTTATCTACGTTTATTAATTACGGTAAAACAAATGTAGTTGAGTTACGGTGTGGAGTTGACTTTCAAGCCTGTTGTAACTGAACTCGAGTTCTGTTATGTTATGCTCGGTTAAATTTATTTCAAGCCTGTTGTAACATGGATTTTTTTTAAAATATTGAATTTTTCTTGTCTTCAAATTCGTTAAAAATGCAGCATTGGAAGTTTGGGTGGACATCAGATAGAGGATACAGTCGAAAACGTGAATGTAAGAAGCTGCACCTTTTGGGGAACTCAAAATGGGGCAAGAATCAAGACTTGGCGTGTAAGTTTATTATTTTTTTGTATATTTTTATCCATCTTGAAGTATATAAATGTTTTTACATATGGTATTTGGATCTTATATAATTTCTTAGGGAGGACAGGGGTTGGCCAAAAATATTTTGTTCGAAAATATTACGTTGATAAATACTAAATATCCTATCATCATCGATCGATCAACATTACTCTAACGGGGATAACATAAAGGTAAATTATTTTACCAAACAAAAAAAAACATAAAGGTAAATTTGAAAACTTTACAATCGTTTTTTTCTATATTAAATATGAAGATATATAGTTTCAATTAGGCATCTAACAATTATAAATACAAGACGTTTCAAATTATATATGTTGCATGTAACCACTTATGAACCTACATAAAACGTAACAAATCATTCGTTATTCGTCCTTGTAAACCAAATCTTAAATGGATGTAAACCAAATTTGATGAAATATGTTAATAATGTACATGTGCAAACTTCATATTCTTCTTTTCTTATGATCATTTTAAGGTTCAACTTTTATTGAACGAACAAGATGATATATATGTTATGATACCTGTGTAGGGAAATGCTGTGAAAGTGAGCAACATAACATTTAGATACTTTGAAGGGACCAGCGCAACTAAAATTGCAATAATGCTAGACTGTGATCAAAATGAAAGTTGTCATAACATCGTGATGGAACACATCAACAATACATCTTCATCACCATATATGAATCTCACCGCATATTGTAATTTCGCCGATGTTCTTAGTAAACATGTCAACATTGATCTTAATTGTCGTCAGAATTGGTCTTGAGTTTTATAAGACTATATGCTAGAAAAAGGGATTATGTTGAACATTTTTATAATATATTTTTAATTTTTTGTAGATACTTTATTAACTTAAGAAACTAAATTAAGAATGATTATGTGTTAAACAAAAGCTGGAAATATTTTAAGACATGTAATAATATTACATTAGATAGCATTTTCTGTTAACATGTTTCAGTGATTGTTTTATTTTATTATTTTATATGTAATCATTTTATTTTATTTTATTACTTTTTTTAAAGAGCATTAATGTTTAAGCATATCCGAGAATTAAACTCGGAAAATAATGATACAATAATTAAACTACTAGAACAAAATAAAATTTGTTTTAAAAAAGAAGACAAAATTGTATCATTATTGGTCTAGTAGTTTAATTCAAAATAACAAAGTTTGACTTAAGATTTCATCGTTTATATTTTAAAGTGGAAACCACTTACAAATCCATTCAAATCCAATATGAAATCAAATCCATGCCCAAATCCTAATGTTGAATAACATTTGATTATATTGTATTTACAAATAATATAATTAATAATACATTATTTTGGTAAAGATTTTTAAATCAATAATTGAATAAGACATTATTTTATTTAAATTTTTTAAATCCATTAAAATCCATGAATCTAAGATGTTTTTAGTTGTTACCATAACACGTATTGTTGAATGCATACTAAGATGTTGACAAAAAAAATGTTGAATGCATACTAAACTAAATTACTGGCTGTTAGTTTTACTATAAAATGTATAGTTGAATGAATGCAGAAAAAGAAAGAAATATGTAGCGTTGAAAGTTTTAAAACTTTGGCAATTCTTCAAAAGTATTTTAGGACGCTCAACACAACATGTCAAAAATCTGTGCAACTCACAACACAACACACAAACACATACAATCTTACGTAATATCTTACACTAAAGAAAAACAACAATTGGATTTGTTTGATTTTTAAGATTAAAATGGTGAGAACTTACATTCTCTCTCTAGTTGCGCACATTATTCATATCGTTGTTTCAGATTTTATTTTTGCTAGAAGGAAGTAAAATTTAATGGGTGCAAAGCCATTGTTATATCTTTTTTTTTTCTTCAAAAAAATATAATATATATTTATTATTATTACTAGAGTTTGGAAATACTCCTCTCGATGGTTCTAGTTGTATTGTTCCATTTACAATACGGAGATGGTCGGATGGAGTTGAGCATTAAGGATTTTACATCTGATGCTAACAATACAAACGCTGATTATTCTCAAGTAATCTCTTTACATTTTCTTGATTTTCAGTTATATTTTCAAAATAAAATAAACTTCCATTAAAAATTAGATTTCCTAACAGGCATTTAAGGATGCATGGAAAACAATATGTGAAGACGAGGCAACAACTCTTGTAATACATGCCAACGAAAGATATACCATACAACCCCAAGTGTTTCATGGTCCTTGTGCATCTGGTAATATTCATATACAGGTATTTACCAACTGTAATTTTTTGGAAAAAAAGATTCAATGTTATAGATATATGTGTGATTTTACATATACACTTTTTTTTGGCAAGATTGATGGAAGAATTGAAGCGCCAAAGACGGTGAAAGAGTGGGGAACCAAGGAATATAAGTGCTGGTTATGTTTCACAAACGTGACAGGTCTCGTCCTCAATGGGTCTGGTGTCCTCGATGCCCATGGTGAAGCTTGGTGGTCTTCTGTTGATCACTCTCACCGACCACGGGTCTGTTTTTTCTTTGTTTAAGGGTTCAAATATGTAATGAACAAAAATATTGATGATTTACAGTTTATTTTGCTTGTGTAGGCAGTGGACTTTAATGGAAGCTCTAACATTATATATAATGGGCTAACTCAAATGAATAGCCCAAAGAATCACATTTCAATTTCTTATTGCACCAACGCAACTTTATCAAATCTTCATCTAATCGCACCTGAACATAGTCCAAACACCGATGGCATCGACATTGCTCTTTCAAACAATATCCACATTTTCAACTCATCTATCGAAACCGGTATTTATTTTATGTTCAGTTTCATTTAACTTTAATTTTCAGCAATATAAATACATAGATTAATCACGAGAATATTGTTAGGTGATGACTGTGTTGCGATTAATGGTGGTTCGTATGATATCAACATAACTCATGTAGCATGTGGTCCGGGTCATGGCATCAGGTTCGTACATCATATAAAGCTTCCCGGATAAATGTTATTAACTTATGTATAAAAATTTCATGGTTATTACAAATTACGAGTTTGTTCTATATTTTTTCATACCATGAATTAGGTCCATCTATATTAAAAAATTATATATGATGAATTGGATAGAATTTTCCCAGGCAAATCTCTGATTTACAAATTCATCTTGGATTATTTATATAATTTCGTACACTTAGAGGATGTATTGAACTAATAATTTGAGGAGATTTGTAGTAAACTGATAAATATATGTTATTCAAACATGAATTTTAAAAAAAAATTTAAAATCAAGTGTTATTTAATTAATAATTTTAATATATATAATCCAATCCACTGTTATTGGAAATGTTTTAAGAATTAGATTTGAAAATTTCAGGTAAAATTTCAGAAAATTTTTTAGTGAAAAATACAAAGATCAAAATCTCATAGTTTTAGGTGAAAATTTAAAGAATTTAATAACAAAATTCCTAATTTACCAAAATTTAACTAAATTCTTTACAAATTCATTAAAACTCAAATCACCCCAAATCTTTATTTCATTACATCCCCTTAACGAATTTTCTATATTTATTACAAAATCTTTTCATTTCATTGTGAAGTTTTATTTTAACGTTTATCTGTTTCTGTTCTTTTAACCAAAAAAAATGTTTATCTGTTTTGGAAAAAACAAAATAAATAATAATTTTTTTCGTCTTAAAAAAACTGCAGTATTGGAAGTTTGGGGAGAGGTGGGATATATGAGACTGTCGAGAACGTGACAGTAAGTGACTGCAGCTTCAATGGCACTCAAAATGGGGCAAGAATAAAGACCTGGGCTGTAAGATTTTTTGAATAATTCAATTTACATATGCCTATTAATTTATACATATTTATATATTTATCATGTTGCATTACATAACTTCTTAGGGAGGACAAGGGTTCGCCAAAAATATTTTATACGAGAATATTACGTTAATAGATGCCAAATACCCTATCATCATCGATCAACATTACTGTAACGGTGGTCACAATTGTACATCAGAGGTAAATTCTTTTTGTATACAATTGTGTTTTATGGAATATGGAATTATATTCTCCCTAAACGTCACACTGATAAAAATATTATACATAAAACTATATATATGTGAAATTAAACTCTCTTAATTTTCAGTAGAACTATGAAAATTACTTAATTTTTTTTACCAATTTAGTAAACCAAATCTGTTGTGTAAAATGAATGCGTATAATCCCATACAAGTGTAAACATTTCTGAAACTAGAATTGCAAAATACTTCAACCTTAGTAGTTTGGAATTTTCATACATGTAAAATTACATATTCTTTTCTTTATTTTTTATTATAAGGTTATATTATATTACATGTGTTAAAAAATCATACAGGCGACTTCTGCTGTAAAAGTGAGCAATGTGACATTTAAAAACTTCAAAGGGACATGTGCATATGATGTTGCGATAAAACTTGATTGTGACGAGAAAGTAAGGTGTCATGATATCGTGATGGAAGACATCGACATCACTTCTTCACTTTTGGGAAAGCCTCTCACTTCGTATTGTCAATTCGCGGATATAGTTAGTCATTTTGTCTCCGTTGATATCAGTGGTTGTGATGAAGAATCTGAACCTCCAACACCGTATCCTCAACCTCTGATACCAGCTCCATCACCACAGTCTCAACCTCCAGGAAGCACTGTACCAGCTCCATCACCACAGTCTCAACCTCTGGCACCGGCTGAATCTCCGACCCCATTTCCTCAACCTCGAACACCGGCTAAACCTCGAAGATCGTATCCTAAACCTCCAAGATCATATCCTAAACCTCCGGCGCCAAATGCTCCACCTCTTGCATTCTCTCTTCTTCCATACCTTATTTAAAGTCTTATTGGGAAATTTCTATCGTACCTACTATATCAAAGTTGTGATGAGATATGTCACTAGAGTAATACCATGTAATACTTTTAGTAATTTAGAATGTTAATGCTATTTGGGAATTTATCCACAAAAATGCTATATCTTTTTTTTCCCAAGATTTATTCATCCATTTTCATTTAGCACAAAAGAATGCTATATCTATTTGTTACGTAATTTTATTTTACTTTTATCTTTTCAATATTTATGTATATATATGTCTACGAGTAATTAAATTACTAACATATATTTTTATTATTAATTTTAAATTTATGGTGGATAGGTTTTTAAGGTATTATTCAGTAATTCAATAGTAGATACGTTCAATGCGTTGAATGCATAATATATATTAAACATATATTTATTTATTTCTTATTCAAATTTATTTACTTCTTTAACTAGAAAAAAAAAGTCAAATTTATTTACGAAATTTGGCAAGTGATCAAATTTATTTTTAAACACTACGACTGATCTCAACTCTCAACTATATATATATATATGTAGATATATACAACTTACAACACATACAATCTCAATACAAGATTTACTAAGAAACATAATATAGCTACATTCTTATTAGTTAGTATAAAAAATGGTGAGACAAGAAGATTCTCTTTTCAGTTTCATTCTTTTTCTCATTGTTTCACTTTTTTTTAAGCATATATAGATTAACAATTTTTATTGTTACTAGGGGTTTGAGATACTGCTCTCGGCGTTTCTAATTGCATCCTACCAATTGCATTACGGAGATGGACTAACTCTAACCATTAGAGATTTTCTATCGGATTCTAACAATGCGAATGTTGATCATTCTCAGGTAGCTATGTATACAAATTCTTTTATTTTCATCTAGATTATTAATAAAAATACAATATTTTTCCACTTAAAAAAAATGAATTATCCCTTGATAATAATTTCAAGATAGGCATTTCAAGACGCATGGAAAGCGTTATGTGGAGCCAAAGGGAGAGATGGAGCAGCATCTCTTATAATACATGCCAGCGAAACATATACCATACGACCACAATTGTTTCAAGGTCCTTGCGTATCTCGTAACATTCATATTCAGGTATATAGTAAAAAGGATGTTATGGATCATCATGTCCTTTATTTGCATATCACCTCTTTGCTTATAATTTATGTTCACATTCATGATAACATTGACAAAACCAGACGATTGATTCCATACATACAACTTTGAACCAACCTGAAAAAGAAAAAAACACACCAAAACTCCATATAACCCTTTTACTATCATATATTGACACTCGGGATATTCCTTAATTTATTTGTTAGAATGCGGTCAAGAAATCATCCTATCATCAAAGTTTAAAGAAATCTCACTGTTTTGCATTATATATAAAACATGACTCGAATATATAATATTATATATAAACATGAATCTAGATTGATGGTAGAATTGAAGCGCCGCAAACGGTGAGGGACAGGGGAAGCAAAAAAAGAGAGTGTTGGCTATGTTTCGAGAGAGTGACAGGACTCGTTCTCAGTGGATCTGGTCTCCTCAATTCTCATGGAGAAAACTGGTGGCCTTCTGTTGACTTTGACTCCCGACCACAGGTATGTTGTAGCTATCTAACAAGTTTATTTTAAGATGTGCATCATTGCAAATTTACAACATTTGTTTCGTTTGAGGGATTTGAGAACATTGATGTATATTACTAATATTGTTTATAATTTGCGTTGTATCTTTTTCTTGTGCAGGCAGTGAGATTTTCTGGGTGCCAAGACATTTTATATAATGGATTAACACAAATGAATAGTCCAAGGAATCACATATCAATTAGTGACTGCACCAACGTAACGTTATCAAATCTTCATCTAATCGCACCTGAAAACAGTCCAAATACTGATGGCATTGATATATCTTTTTCACGCAATATCCACACTTTGAGCTCTTCAATCAAAACCGGTATTATCATTTTTTTCTTAGTTTAACAAAAAATAGATTACGCCATATACAGATTGATCACGAAAATGATTACGAAATTTCTTTTGTGGTATATATGGTTTTCTACTTATTAGGTGATGATTGTGTTGCAATTAGAAGTGGTTCGTACGATATCAACATAACTGATGTGGCATGTGGTCCGGGTCATGGCATAAGGTTTGCACTATATATATATTCTTATCAATTCTTGGTAATATAATGTCCTCTTACTCTTAATGGGCGTGCTCCTAAAAAAGGAAATTCATTGTAAGCTCATTTCAGATAAAACAATGGATTTTAGTCGGAATGCTTATATCTGTAAAAATTAAACTGATGACTAACTACTTTTACAATTTGACCGTCATATTCATTTCTGGTTTGGAACCGTTTAGTTCAAATGCGGCAATCATACTAGTTTTATTATGTTTGGGTAGTTTTATTCTGGTTCGCATTGTCTGAAATTTGTATTAGAATTTCTTACCGTCCAATAATATCGTCTTAAGTAAGCTTGTTATTTTGTTTTGTATGTGTTTGAAACAGTGTCGGAAGTTTGGGGAAAGGAGGGGAGAATGACGTGGTACAAAACGTGAATGTAAGACACTGCACCTTCACTGGAACTCAAAATGCTGCAAAAATCAAGACTTGGCCTGTATGTTTTTTTTTTTTTTTTTTTAAGAATTAATATAATATACACTAAATAAAAATATATATATCATATGTTGGATATTACATAACTTTTCAGGGAGGACGAGGATTTGCCAAAAATATTTTGTATGAGGATATTACGTACGCTGATAAATTCCAAATTCCCCATCATCATCGATCAACAATATTGCAACGGTGGTCATTGTAAACCAGTACCAGGGGTAATACTCTTAACTCTCTTTTTTTTGTTAATGGGTATAGTAATACTTTTAACTTTACAATCGTGTTTAAATTTTTTAATATATATGAATATGTTTGACCAAAAAAATAAATAAAAAATCTCATATTTATATAAAATATTAATCCTTCGTATTTTTAAATTTTCATGTATGTGAAGTTTCACCCTTTCTTTGTAAAGATTTGAGTTATTGAAGACTAAGAATTTATTTGAGTACATTGTAAAATCTTTCAGGCCACTGCTGTGAAAGTGAGCGACGTGACATTTAAATACTTCAAAGGGACATGTGTCGATGCTGCTGCAATAAAACTAGACTGTGACAAGAAAACAGGTTGTGATAACATCGTCATGGAACACATCAATATCACTTCATCATCTCCGGAAACGCTTCTCACCGCGTATTGCAAATTCGCGCATGTAATTAGTCGCTTTGTCTCCATTGATATCAAGTGTGATTTTCATGAATATCCTCAATCTCCATCACCCTCTCCTCAACCTCCATCACCGACTGCTCAACCTCCACTGTTCTTTCCTTTTCTAGACCAGTTTTAAGACTTTCTTGTTAAGTTTGAGTTATGTATGTCACTCTATTAATTTAGTTCTACAAATTAGAGGATTCAAATAAAGTTTTAACTTATTCCAATACTCATTTTATTCGTGCTATGTGAGGCGACCAAAGATAAACGTAGTGTTGCCTTAAACAGTATATATAGCACGCACGCTGATAAGAAAAAGACGAAATTAATTTTCAAGTATATATTGTTAACTAAGGAGATCGAGTACTCGAAAAGTTTTGTTATTCTGCCTTCATTCGTAGGGTCAAATGTGAACCAATTGTCGTGACAAGAGAGGGAGAGTGCATGTGACTCCAACAGTCTTCTCTCACAGTGATAATTTTATTGTGGAAAACGAAGTTTTGTTAAAATGATTCATCATTAGTCTATAGATATGTAAATAAATAAATACTGTCAAAATGTTTAAACCTAACTGTCTAAAGATATGTGATTACTGTGAGGCGAGACTAGGAAACTAAAACGCGAAAAATTAGGCGAAATGTTGGGGAAAAAAGAGACTATATAATTGTCTAAAAGAAGACTATATGAATAATTAAGGAAAACGATTCATTTCACCCAAGTAACAACTTTTAAAGGTAATGTGGACTTGACCCCAAAAAAAAAAAGGTTATGTGGACTATTAGGATTGTTAAGTTTGAAAGTTATTAAACTGGATTGCAAACAATATGTGTTGGATCATTCAGTGACAGGATACGATTCAACAAAATAGCACAAAGATGGACTTGCAACCAAATCATTACCGAAAGAAGTATTTTCACGTTTAAATCAAATCAAAAGTTATCAACGAATCATGTGAATTGCGCTTCGTTGATATCGCCCGGGAAACCAATAATAAATGAGTTGGATAATTAGAAAATGAATAAGTTAGTGGACCCATAGCTAAGCCCATTAAACAAAACTTTTAGGCCAAACAGATAAACAAACCTTTTAACAACAACAAAAATGTTTAAATCTGTTTTGGGAAAAACAAAATAAATAATAATGTATTTCGTCTTTTGTGTTTAATTTAAAGATAAATAATACAGCATAATATCATGTAATAATTTATACTTTAATGCTATTTGGGATTTTATCCATAAGAAATGCTATATCCCCCCCCCCACACAAGATTTATTTATAGATTTTGCGTAATATTTTTTTTATCTTTTCAATATTTATGTACGTCCACGATTAATTAAATTACTAAAATATTTTTTATATTATTAATTAAAAATTATGGTGGAGAGGTTTTTAAGGTATTGTAGGTATTGTCAGTAATTCAAATAGTAGATATGTTCAATGCGTTAAATGCATAGTTGCATACTATAGAGTTAAGTATTGTAAACCCATTACCATATAGGCATAATTAAACATATATATATAGTAACTTTATATACTTATTCAAATTTATTTACTTCTTTAACTTTTATACTCCATATTGAATTCAAATTTATTTACTTCCTTAACAAAAAAGGAGAGAAAATTTATTTACTAAATTTGGTAAGTGATCAATTTAAAAAAAAAACTACGACTCTCAACTATATATATATGTAGATATATTCTTAAAAATTAATATAAAAAATGGTGAGACAAGAAGATTCTCTTTTCAGTTTCATTCCTTTTTCTCAAATTTTCACTTATGTTTAAGCATATAGATTAACTATTTTTATTGTTACTAGGGGTTTGAGATACTGCTCTCAGCGTTTCTAATTGCATCCTACCAGTTGCAGTACGGAGATGGACTGACTCTAACCATTAGAGATTTTCTATTTGATTCCAACAATGCGAATGTTGATCATTCTCAGGTAGCTATGTATACAAATTCTTTTATTTTCATCTAGATTATTAATAAAAATACAATATTTTTCCACTTAAAAAAAATGAATTATCCCTTGATAATAATTTCAAAATAGGCATTTCAAGACGCATGGAAAGCGTTATGTGGAGCCAAAGGGAGAGATAGAGCAATATATATAAACATGACTCGATTATATAGTAATATTTTTTTTTGGGGGGAAAGATTGATGGTAAAATTGAAGCGCCGCAAACGGTGAGGGGCTGGGGAATAAAAAAAAGTGAGTGTTGGCTATGTTTCGAGAAGGTGACAGGACTCGTTCTCAGTGGATCTGGTCTCCTCAATTCCCATGGAGAACACTGGTGGCCTTCTGTTGGCTTTGACTCCCGACCACATGTATGTTAATACTATTCAACTTGTTGATTTTAAGATATGCATCATTACAAGTTTACAACATTTGTTTCATTTGAGGGGTTTAATGATATATATATATACATATATTACTAATACTATTATTTATAATTTGCGTTTTATCTTTTTTCTTGTGCAGGCAGTGAGATTTTCTGGGTGCCAAGACATTTTATATAATGGATTAACACAAATGAATATAGTCCAAGGAATCACATATCAATTAGTGGTAGCACCAACGTAACTTTATCAAATATTCATCTAATCGCACCTGAAAACAGTCCAAATACTGATGGCATTGATATCTCTTTTTCACACAATATCCATATTTCGAGCTCGTCAATCAAAACCGGTATTACCATTTTTTCTTAGTTCAACAAAAATTAGATTACGCCATATATAGATCAATAATCACGAAAAAGTTACGAAATTTCTTTTTGTGATATATATTGTTTTCTACTTATTAGGTGATGATTGTGTTGCAATTAGAACTGGTTCGTACAATATCAACATAACTGATGTGGCATGTGGACCGGGTCATGGCATAAGGTTTGCACTATATATATATATATATATATATTCTTATCAATTCTTGGTAATATATTGTCGTCTTACTCTTCATGGGGGTGCTCCTAAAAAAAGAAATTCATTGTAAGCTCACTTCAGATCAAACAATGGGTTTTAGTCGGAAAAATGGTTATATCAATAAAAGTTAAACTGATGACTAACTACTTTTACAATTTGACCTTCATTTTCTTATACCATTGGGGTGGTGTTTAAAAAAGTAATATAAATCTAATGTCTCAAGAGATCATAACCCAACGTTTGGGTCGTTTTATTCTGCTTCTTATTTCCTGAAATTTGTATTAGGGACTAGGGAGTATTACTGTCCATTACTTTATCATTTATTCAAGCGGCGCATTTATCATCTTAAGTTAATTTTGTTTTGACTTTTGCGTGTGTTTAAAACAGTGTCGGAAGTTTGGGCGAAGGAGGGGAAAATGACGTGGTACAAAACGTGAATGTAAGACACTGCACCTTCACTGGAACTCAAAATGCCGCAAGAATCAAGACTTGGCCTGTATGTTTTTTTCTTTTTTCTTTTTTCTTTTTGAAGAATTAATATAATATACGCTAAGTTAAATATAAGTATATCATATGTTGGATATTACATAACTTTCCAGGGAGGACGAGGATTTGCCAAAAATATTTTGTATGAGGATATTACGCTGATAAATTCCAAATTCCCCATCATCATCGATCAACAATATTGTAACGGTGGTCATTGTAAACCAGTACCAGGGGTAATACTCTTAACTCTTTTTTTGTTGTTAATGGATATAGTAATACTTTTAACTTTACAATCGTGTTTTAATATATATGAATATGTGAAGTTTCACCCTTTCTTTTAAAAGATTTGAGTTATTGAAGACTAAGAATTTATTTGAGTACATTGTAAAATCTTTCAGTCAACTGCTGTGAAAGTGAGCGACGTGACATTTAAATACTTCAAAGGGACATGTGCCAATGCTGCTGCAATAAAACTAGACTGTGACAAGAAAACAGGTTGTAATAACATCGCGATGAAGCACATCAATATCACTTCTTCAACTCCGAAAACTCCTCTCACCGCGTATTGCAAATTCGCTCATGTAATTAGTTGCTTTGTCTCCATTGATATCAAGTGTGATTTTCATGAATATCCTCAATCACCATTGAATAATTACTAATAATAACATTATTTTAATCATATTAACGATAAAACCCCATGATATCCACATAAAATGTTTATCTACATTAAACATATATATATTAATAACTAGTTCACAAACAAGTAATTCAACTAGTCTCTCGACAGGTCGTTGCAGTTTGCAAACATCTCAAGGATTTAGTCTCAACTCTCAACACCAAGTTTGAAAGTTATTAAATTTAATTTACAAAAAAGGTCTTACTCTTATGCAATGTTAAGTCAATCAAAAGTTATGGAATCATGTAAAAATGGGTAAAAAAACCCTCACTTTTTCCAAAAACATTAAAAAAACCCTCATTTTTTTTTGTGAGTTTTTAAACCCTCACCTTTTAATAAATGGTGAAATAAACCCTAATTATTACAAAAAATAAGTACATCATTATATTAAATTAGAAATAAACAAATAAAATTTAGTTTATTAAATATTTTTCTAAATTAGAGTTTGTGATTTATTTTCCTCAAAATTGAGTTTTTTTTAACAAAAATATTATTATAGATTAGCATATTCCATGTTTTGATTTGAATTTGTTCAAATTTTTCTTTTTGAATAACTAACTAACAGTAGTTAATATTAGTCATTTTTGAAATATTTAAGTTATATTTTAAATATATATTAATTTTATGTATTTAAATTAAAAATAGTTTGGTGTAGAAGTTTATGTACGTTTATAACACAAACTTATTAACATGAAAACAAACAAAATTATTTCTGAAAATTAATTTTGTTTGTTTTCATGTTAATAAGTTTGTGTTACGAAACCAAATAAACATTTATTAACAGAAATTCATATTCGGTTCAACATTTATTAACATGTTCATATGATTTTATTTATTCATATTTGTTTTTTTTAAATTTAAATCTATTTACATAGGTAAGATTTTCTCTGAATTTATGTCGTTTGCTTGGTTCTTAAAATTTACAAATAGCAAATACAATAAATATTTTTATTTTTTATTTATTTTCAAACTTTTTAAACTTTTCTTGATTTTTATTTTCTTTTTATTTTTTATTTTTAAACTGCAAATAGATATGTACATAATATATTTATTATTCTTCTTAACATTTATATCACTCTCTTTTTATTTTTAAATGATCATTCCGATAATTTTCCATTCATACTTCTTGTAATTTTTATTTGTTTTAAAATAATTGTCATTTACTTGTTCTTTTCCATTTTTTCAAATAAAAATATATATGTACATAAGATATGTTAATATTGCTTTTGCTAGTGTTAATATTTTCTTAAACTATCACTTACTCTCTAACATTTTTAGATTTTTTATTTTTTTTCCAAATTGATTTCGTACATTACTATTTTTTCTAATTTTGATTTAACATATGGAACATTTTAACATGTACAACAGCTTTCATAATTTTAATTTATTTACGACAATGGTTTTATAATTTGAAAAAAATAAACACATATTTATGATTATCCGCTGAAAAAGATTTCATGCATACAAGTTTTACGAAAATAAATTTTCTAAAATATAGTAATATCCTAATAATGTTGATGGTTTATGTTAATAGAATAATTAAATTCTTACGAAATGAAATTTATTGAATATGAATTTTATGAATTTGACTATAATATCAAAATAAATTTTATCGAGTATTATCAAATATGAATTTATGTTAATAAATATTTATTTGGTTTAGTCACATAAATTTATTAACATGAAAATAAACAGAAATTATATTCTTACGAAAGTACATAAAATTTTACACCAAAATATTTTTAATTTAAATACATAAAATTAAGATATATTTAAAATATAACTTAAAAATATTTTAAAAAGTGACATTATTAATTACTTTTAGCTAGTTATTTAAAAGGAAAAGTTCGAACAAATTTGAATCAAAACACGGAATGTGTTAATCTATAATACTAGTTTAGTTAGAAAACTCAATTTTGGAGAAAAAATCACAAACTCAAATTTCTCAAAATAAATCCTAAATCCAAATTTATTTATTTATTTATATTTTAATATAATGATATACTTATTGTTTTGATAATACTTAAGGTTTATTTCACCATTTATTAAATGGTGAAGGTTTAACCACAAAAAAATATGAAATTTTTTTTAATATTTTTGTAAAAGGTTAGGATTTTTTTACCCATTTTCCGAATTATATTACTTGGTTATTATGAAAGCATGGGGCGGGAACCCTATTAATTAATAAATTAGAAAAATAGAAAAAAGAATAAGTTAATGGCCCATAGCTAAGCCCATAGTCAATTGAAAAATTACCTTTTAGGCCACGTAGCATTGGCACAGTCACGCCAACCCTCTGGCTACATTTTACAACTCCACCAAAAGTCTCTCTAAAAACATCACAACCTCACTGCGCCTTTTATCCCCCACCCCTTCCTCCACGCTATCCTGCGCCTCCTTCCTCCTTCCTCCTTCCTCCTCCGCCACCATGGGAAAAGGCGGCGCGTTAAGCGATGGAGTCATCAAGAAGATCCTCCTCTCCTACACCTACGTCGCGATCTGGATCTTCCTCAGCTTCACCGTCATCGTCTACAACAAATACATCCTCGACAAGAAGATGTACAATTGGCCTTTTCCGATCACACTCACCATGATCCACATGGCCTTTTGCTCTTCCCTCGCTGTTATCCTCATCAAAGTCTTCAAAGTCGTCGAGCCTGTTTCTATGTCAAGGGAGACTTACATCAGATCTGTTGTCCCCATCGGCGCGTTGTACTCACTCTCCCTCTGGCTCTCCAATTCCGCTTACATTTACCTCTCCGTCTCCTTCATTCAGATGCTTAAAGCTCTAATGCCTGTCGCCGTTTACTCTATCGGAGTTCTTCTTAAGAAAGAATCCTTCAAATCGGAGACGATGACTAACATGCTCTCGATCTCTTTCGGTGTCGCCATTGCTGCTTACGGGGAGGCTAAATTCGATACCTGGGGAGTGATTCTTCAGCTTGGTGCTGTTGCTTTTGAGGCTACGAGGTTGGTTCTGATCCAGATCTTGCTTACTTCTAAAGGAATCAACCTTAATCCAATCACTTCTCTGTATTACGTTGCTCCTTGTTGTTTGGCGTTCCTCTTCTTCCCTTGGATCTTCGTTGAACTCCCGATTCTCAGAGAATCATCGAGTTTTCACTTCGATTTCGTGATTTTCGGCACTAATTCGTTATGTGCATTTGCTTTGAACCTTGCTGTGTTCCTCCTCGTTGGAAAAACCTCGGCTTTAACTATGAATGTTGCTGGTGTCGTTAAGGATTGGCTCTTGATTGCTTTCTCCTGGTCTGTGATTAAAGATACAGTCACTCCTCTTAATCTATTTGGCTATGGGCTTGCGTTCTTGGGTGTTGCCTATTACAATCACTGCAAGTTGCAAGCTTTGAAGGCTAAGGATGCTCAGAAGAAGGTTCAGCAAAGTGATGAAGAAGCTGCTGGGAAGCTTTTGGAAGAGAGGGAAAGTGAAGGTGCTGCAAAACGGAACGAAGCCGAAGACTGATTGATAGGAAAAAGGTTTGTGAATCTGATGAATGTGTGAAATGCAGAGGAATAAGAGCTCAAGGGTTAGGATGATTTTGGTAGCTTCGGAGGGAAATTTCAGCAGGATTTTGCGCATCTTCGGTTCACTGCTTTGCTTCATATTTTTTAGGTATGGTCGTCTTCGTCTTGTCGTTCTCTGTTTTTGAGTCTTTATTAGTTGCTATACTACTCTTAAGTTATGGCTAATTATATTTACATAGTGATTTGATGGTACAATGGGTTTAGAGATGTTATGTCTTGTGATGCTTTACAATGTTTCACAAGAACCTTGTGTTTTATTGAGTTTTCTTTGTTTTTTATGAATCTATCATGTCGGTAACAGTTGTTTAACTAGCTTACTTTATAATGCCATTGAGATCCTGTTTGGTTCTTAGTTATTATCAAGATAAAGATGTTCAAAACTTGGTGGTGGTGTCAAACATGAAACTGAACCACACTAGGTTTATTTATCCTTACATAACAAAATAGTTGAGTCTGTAATCAGTTCTGCTTTAAAATCAACTCGTTATCATAGCAAGACTTAGGCTGTTCTTATATTCGTGCCACTGCCAAGTTTTAAATGCAGCCTCCGGAGAAATAAAACAATTACAATTGGAATTGCCAAACAGTCTTTTTTTTTTTTTTTTCATTCGTGCCAAGACGAAATACTAAAAGGTTGTTTAACTTCTCACCAAATCAAAAATAATAAATTTATATCTCAATATTTTGGCTTTTGGATGAGAAACCTGTTCGATTGAAACTTTTATCATCATAGGAAATTTGATTAGTACATCTCTTATAAAACAGCGTTGGAACATGCTCGTCATGTTATATATATGAGCTAGTATCAACAACTGGTATGACACATGGTCTTTCTGTACTAGGAAGTGAGAAGGATTTTGTGTTGACTCCGACATATCTTTATACAACGACCGTTTCAGTTTTGTGCTGAATGAGATCTGAAGCAGGCCTAAACCCAACCCATATTTTAGTCAAACGAGAATTTGTGCACTCGATGATCTGGCAATTATAACTACCAACAAATTGATTTGGAAAACTATAAAACCGAGATACTTCTTCTACCGCCTCTACATTTTTTATGTCGGCAATTATTTCGTGTGGTTTAGCCGTTTAGATTACTAGAAAAATAAATATAAATATCATCATTATAAATTAAGAAAAACTATATTAAATTAAAGAGGGAGAAAAAAAACGAAATGATCTGAAAAGAAAATAAAAACCTAAGCGCAGCGCAGTCTACGTCCCCACCCACTGAGTCACTGACTCACCTACCCACCCACCCAAAAAGGTCAAAAACTGGTTAAAACCCTAAAAGCTCAACGAAAGAGACGACCCATTGACAGATAGAGACATTTCAGATTCTCTCTCTCTCGTCCCCTCTACACACCTATCTTCAGAAATTTCCATTCTTTCCACTAATATATCTTCCTCTCTAATTACAAGTCTTTCAAACGAAGATGGGTGGCCGTAAATAGTGATCATCAGTTGGAAACAAATTTAGAAGCTTCAGATTTAGAGGAAGGGCATGGGGAGAGCTGGAATCCAGTTGTTCGACGATTCCAGGAATGCTTTTTTCTCCGTTTCCGATTTAGGATTCGATTGGAACCAAAACAGCGATAATTACCATCCAATTGGTGGATTATTCGCGAGCGTTAATCAAACTAATCAATTCGGATCACTCTCGTCTCCGAACAGAGGCAACAACAGCTTCTCTGCTCAGCTCAATGATCTCTACACCAAGTATATGCCGGGAAAAGAGGAGGAAGAGGAAGTAGAAGCTAATGGTGTGAAGAGGAAGAAGAAGAAGAATGGTGGGCTGACACTGAAGATAAAGATCGCTAATCCTTCATTGCGACGGCTATTTAGTGGAGCCGTGGCCGGAGCGGTCTCGAGAACAGCGGTTGCGCCGTTGGAGACAATCAGGACACATCTAATGGTGGGAAGTGGTGGAAACTCCAGCACCGAAGTATTTAGTGATATCATGAAACATGAAGGTTGGACTGGTCTCTTCAGGGGCAATTTGGTCAATGTCATTCGTGTAGCACCTGCTCGAGCCGTCGAGGTACCTAATGCGAATCAAACCAACATGTTTCTTTGTTAGAAATTGAAATGCGGATTGAGCAAGTTTCTGACTTTTATACTGATTCGTTGACTCTGTGAAAAAGTCTTGTGTTGGTTGAAACTGTTGTCTTATGCCTAAATGGTGAGTCTTTGGCACTCTATTTAAAAAAACTGAACTTTCTTCAATATATTCTTGTATGTGCAGCTTTTTGTATTCGAGACAGTAAACAAGAAATTGACACCGGAACATGGAGAGCAATCGAAAATACCAATCCCAGCTTCATTACTCGCCGGTGCTTGTGCTGGAGTTAGCCAAACACTCTTGACATACCCTCTTGAACTAGTCAAGACTCGCCTTACTATTCAGGTTTGCTTCCGATAACTTCTAGAAACAAACCAATTGTTCCATTAAATCGTGTTCTGTGAGGATAATATCACTCGCCTTAGCTCAAGGATTTGAGGTCTTTGCACATGTAAAGGTTGTTTTGGCAAGAATTGAGTCAGATAGTATATTGTAAAAGCGGGTATATAAAGTAATTGCTCATTTTGGGTCTTGTAAACTTATTGCAGAGAGGTGTTTACAAGGGGATTTGTGATGCGTTTCTCAAAATTATACGTGAAGAAGGACCCACAGAACTCTACAGGGGTCTTGCTCCTAGTCTTATCGGAGTTGTTCCATACGCAGCTACTAATTACTTTGCATATGATTCCTTGAGAAAAGCTTACCGGAGTTTTTCAAAGCAAGAGAAGATTGGAAACATTGAGACTCTTTTGATAGGTTCTTTAGCAGGTGCACTATCGAGCACTGCAACTTTCCCTCTTGAAGTGGCCCGGAAGCATATGCAGGTGGGAGCGGTTAGCGGGAGATTTGTGTACAAGAACATGTTGCACGTTCTGGTTAGCATACTTGAGCATGAAGGTATTCTTGGTTGGTACAAAGGGCTAGGACCGAGTTGCTTGAAGTTGGTTCCTGCTGCTGGAATCTCCTTTATGTGTTATGAAGCTTGCAAGAAGATCCTTGTCGAGAACAATCAAGAAGCCTAATTTTGGAATGGTATGGACTCTCATGGCAATTTTAGGGTTCAGAGAAACACGTTGGGATACTAGTTGAGTTCATAGTTATTTATACCACTTGGACTTTCACAAATTAATGTTGAGGGGATTACAAGAGATTCATTCTTTGTTTTTTCCTTTATGTTGTTGGATGCATGATTGATCTGATTCTGATTCAAATAAGGTATAAGAGTTTACAAAATCTCTTTAGAATTGTAACTTTACTGAGTAAGTCTCACAATGACGATGATTCGTTAGTGTTGACAGACACCTTTCTCTACTAAAGGGTGAGACAAAAAACAAGAGTGAAGTCAGCGGAAGACATAAACACTTTAAGCCATTACAGTATATCTATTGATGATCTTAAGGACATGATAAGCCTAGAGTGAAACACAAACAGAGCCCTTAAGAACTACTCTTTTCTAGTTTTCGGTATCAACAGCTTCTTCTTGTGCAGCAGCAATCAGTTCATTGAATTCCAGAGACTTCTCCAGTGCAATCTCAATCTACTAAAAAGAGAATTCACCCAGTAAAAATAGGAGGAGAATGACGGAGGTGTAATTGTTGCTAACTGTGAATCAAAAGCCAATGTAGACTAGTCTATGTGGCCAAACTACTAAGTAATCATAATGTCTGACCATTGGAACAAATGTAGAAAGTTATTGTAGAAGTGTGGTATTGAAGCAATGGCCACTCAAAAAGAGAAGTGAATCGTTTTTGTTGTTTTTGTTGTTTGCTTCTTCATCAACATTCTATGATAGAACATCAATATTCAACCTTTGAAGAGCGTTGCAAATGCAGATAGAAGATTCGTTAGTGTTCACAGACACCTTTTTCTACTATGATTCCGAATTTGATGTTTATGATTGAGCCAAAGATGTTCTTACCAATAAACAAATAATTATATTTGGATTGTTTTTTCCAGACATTGATTTTATTATTGAAGATTCGCAAATTTTATGAATTTTCTTTTAATTAAAAAAGTTCAAAATATTTTTAGGTGAAAATAAAATTTTGATTTCGTATCAAAACTTGCGAACTAGATTTTTGTTTTGAATATTTTTTAATTCAAAATCGTTTAATGCTACTACTCTGACAATCTTGCTGAATGCTACTAATTCAAAATCGTTTAATGCCACTACTCGACAATCTCGCTTAGTGCTATAATTATTTTAACAATTTTAATTCAGAAGTTTGGAAAAAAATGGGAAACTGTTTTTTTTTTTTTTAATTTACTCAAAAGAATCTCCAGCTTTTGTTAACGATATGACTAAAATGGTTTGGTCGGTCAACAAAAATTGGAAATTAAAATAGGTTGATGAACAAAAGTTGAGCATTTTTTTTTAGTTCATGAGAAAGTTAAACCTTTGTTTAGCTGAAATTAGATTTTTTTTTCTGGCATTTTCCCTTTTTATATTTGTAATTAATAACTATTCAAATAATTATAATAATTCAACTTAATTATTCTTGAATAAAAGTTTTGATATATAATAAATATTTTAAAAAATAACAAATCCATTTTGTAGACTATGTATTACTTGGTTTTCCAAATCATTTTCCCCACTGGAAAAGCTATAACATATCAAAAGAAACAAATCATCACAACAGTGTTACGGAACAATTTCACAACTCTCCGTCTACTCAGAGAACGCTAATCTTGGATATGGAATCATCACAACACGCCCGATTTACTGGGTCTTGGGGTTTAGAGGATTTGGAATGTCCCATCGTACGTTTTCGATATATGCACACAAAAGTATATGAATAGGGTCTAAAAGACACCTCCTTGGCCATTGAAGTTGTTGGCATTGGGATTGGCGTCGACAAACGGATTGATCCTGACCCAAAGCAACGAAAAGATGGAGGCAAGAAGAACAGACCAGACAATGACGATGGTTGGTGTTCGGTTCTGTCTTCCCAGTAGACCTTTCAAGAAAGGGTAGAGATGGGCAATGACCCATAAGGCAAAGAAGAGCTTCCCAAAGAGTGGACCCCAGGATTGGTACCCGCTGTTCACAGCATAAGAGACACCAGCCACAATGCCTATGAGGTTCACAAGTAGGACGGTGGTTGGTGGAATTAGAAGAGCTGTCCATTTGAAGATGTAGAGCTCTGCGAAATCCCCATCTTCGTCCGAGGCTTTGGATGTAACGGTGAAGTTGGTGTCGATACCAGCAAGAACCTTGAGTAAACCTTGGAAGACTGCAAAAAGATGAGCAGATGTGCCACCAATGACCCAGAACTGCTCGTTCCTCCACCAGTCCTCAATGCTCACACCACTCCATCTCAGCTCCAAGATTCCAGTCACAGCAATTGAGATGAAGAGTAGAATGAACCAAATACTCGCGTAGTTGCTTATCTGCAACAGTGTTGTTATAGCTTTTTAAAACAAGATGATAAAAATTGAAAGAAAACAAACAAAACACGTTCACAAGATGGGGTTCAGATAGTAAATAGCAGTGTGGTCAGTTTTATGAACCTCGGGTATGATGAATCTGTCGGTGATGAGGCAAAAGGCAGGAAGGATACAGTAGGCAATAAGAGGGATGGATGTAATAGGGTAGACAATGGTGTTGATGTAAGCGATTCTCTCCAAAAGTCTCAACCTTCCATTGTAGCCATACCAGATAGGGCAATGTCTGCTAAGAAGAATCTCGATAGACCCCAAAGCCCATCGAAGAACTTGGTTCAAACGATCAGAAAGATTGATTGGTGCAGATCCCTTGAATGCAGGGCGTGGAGGATTGCAGTAGATCGATATCCAACCCCGGGCATGCATCTTGAACCCAGTAAGAATATCTTCTGTCACGGAACCGTAGATCCAACCAATCTAACAAAAGTGCCAAATAAGATGTCATCAAAGAGATAAGAAAGAGAACAAAAGAGTCTGTAGCTGCATTTGAAAACTGACCTCTTTGCCCCATTCAGTTTTGTCCTCGTAACCACAGCTTATAACATGAATAGCCTCCTTGAGAAGAGTAGCGGGATTGGTTGTTGGTGGAATGCCACCTTGTTCCATGAAGGTTGCAGCAATAAATACAGGCGACTGACCAAAACGCTTCTCTACACTCTTCTGAGACATTAAAATAGACCTCTCATCATCATAGCCTGCATAAATAAGGATTATAAGATTATACCATCAGAGGAAAAAATGATGTTATTACACTAAACGCTCAATCAAACCTTCAAAACCCTCATCGATGTCTTCCATATTGAAAAGTGGGGCATTGGAGTCACTTCTGCTGATGCCTCTCCTTTTTTCATAGTTATATTTCTTGCTGTTCTTTCCTTTCTTTCTTGAGCCACAACAGCTCTTCACAATAATATTCGGTTCTAGATCTTCCTCCGTCAAAACAGGATCATACCCATACAAAGCCTGCCTATTAAAACAAGTACCTGTACCCACATATACTGGACCCTGGATACCATCCAACCCTTTCAAGTTAATCTGCACAAGATTAACAAATATCCAAGTTAGCCCATAGCAGAAACGAGTAAACTCAACAAGAATATGAACAAATGAGATACAAAAGACAGTGTGAGTGAATAGGGGAGTGAAACTCACATCGAAGAAGACAATATTCCTGTTGGCATATCGATCATGCAAATCAATACCGTCAAAACGTTGTGGGAACTGGACATAGCAGCACTTCTTCCCGATAGCAGGGTCCATCATGAAACACATGGCTTCTTTAATAGCCTTGCTGTTGTTGAAGTAATGATCACAATCCACGTTCAAAAGGTATGCTCCATTGGTAAGAACAGCAGAAACACGAATCTGTCAATGTATAGAGATGCTAAATCAGGAGAGAACACATTTCATAGAAGGAAAAAACGTGAAGCAACGACTATAAAAGAAGAAAGTTTCCTAGGCAGTGAACAAGAGAATAAAATAGAGGACACAATAGAATTTTGAAAGTTAACCAACCAAAGCATTCATAGCTCCAGCCTTTTTGTGGTGTTGAAATCCAGGCCGCTTTTCACGAGAAACATAGATGAGCCTAGGCAGCTCATTTCCATCGGTATCCAGACCCCCACTATGGCCTAAGAACACCTGAAATTGAAAAAAAAAACGATGTAAAATTGTTGCCTTTTCGTTACACACTCTGTAATAATCAAGGGACTGCCTCACTGTACCTGTATCATTCCAGGATGATCTCTAGTGTTGTTACCAGGCCAGGGAGTACCATCCTGCATTGTCCAGCCTTCTTCAGGGATTTTTTGTGCTTTGGCAACAAGAGCATTTATCCTCACCTTAAACTCTTCATACTCTCTCTGTCAATACAAACCAAGAAAAAGTCTGAGTCAATCTCTAGTTTGTCGAATGGGTAAGAAGCAGGTGGACTTTTCAAATGACCTTCATAGCTCGTCGCTCTTTAACAAAAGAAGGTTGGATCTTGTCCTTCAAGTAATCTATCTTCTGGGCAAAATAGAATTCAGGGGCCCTAGGTTCAATGTTGAATTTCTTGCAAAATGGTACCCATTTCTTTGCGAACTCAGCAGTTTCAGAAAGGGATTCGAAGGTAAGCATAGCTGAACCATCATCTGAAACATAACAGGCTACTTTATCTACCGGGTAGTCCACAGCAAGAATCGAGAGAACTGTGTTTGCTGTGACAAGGGGAGGCTCTTTCATTGGGTCCACAGTACTAACAAACACATCAACAGGAACGAGCTGTGATGGTTCACCGTCTCGATCATATCTACAATTAGAAAACCAAAATCAAAACATCAAATATAATTAATCAGTATACTAGCTAAGCTCTAATCTCCATTTGGCATGCTTCTATCATTAACTAGTCTGAAACATCACTGTTTAAGTAAATCACAGAAGATTTTCTTATAAATTTCAAGATTTACTATCACCCTTGTCTAAATGACATTAAATTTACAGGGGAAAGTTAACTATCGAAAACTGTGGTAGAAGATATCAAGTTAGTACAACAAAAAGAGAGATAAGAGTAGGGGATGCATAAACTTAAAGACCAACCTTATAGCAAGGCGGTCAAGATAAGTCTCCCTGTTAATGGGGTACCATTTGGGAAACTGATCAAGAAGCCAAGAAAATGCAAACCAGATCTCACAGATAACCGAGGTCAACCACAAAGGATATGCATTTTTCACAGGGTGAGTTGTACGATATTGCAGGAAGAAACACAAGATGATAAGCCGGAGAATAATCACAACCCGATAAGGAGTTAGGCGAGAAGACGGGATAGGCACCACACGACTCATAGGAAGCCGTGTATCATCAGCCCTGTAAGTAAGAGAAACATAATTGAGTGAAAGGAAACAAACAACAAAAACTCAATTTGACTATGATCTAGTCTATAAGAATATAACAAAGCAGATAATTAATTATGTGTATCAAGACGTAATAAAAAAAAAAAACAAGACTGGTTATTAGCATCACGGCCAAGAGTTGTTTGACTTGAAAGATAAAGATATTGGTATAGTACTTTAACTTACATTTGGAGTTCTTCGCCATTGGAACCAGTCCCTTCAATTTCTCCTCCTTTCCCTTCATGGTATTTACCAGTCATCTGTAACATGTTCTTCTCCTGCTTCAGCTTCCAACCTTCAACTCTTTCTTTCCAGTCAACATTTCCAAGCCCATAAGAGTTCAAGTCTTTCGACGGGTCCACGATTCTTACAGGGACTGCAATTTTTAGCGGGAGCTATCAGTTACAGTATACCAAAAAACATAAGTTGTAAAAATAAATAGGAATCACATCTAATGAAGGCCACATGCACAAAGAAAAAGCATATGAATACCAGGTTGCCGTGGGTCAATATATGGAGATGAAATAGCATTCCTGTCAGAAGGACCCAAAGGACCTGATGTTGTTCGCACGGATTGTGTGTCAGGCGTGCGAATCTCCCCAGAAACCTGTGTATAGAAAAAGGTCAAGAATCTCCTGAAAACAGAACTAACAGTAGAAATTATTATTTCTGAATTTGAAAGACCATGTGCTATCAGAAAACTTTGCTGGTAAGGCTGTTCACATTTTACCATTGATGTGAAAAGCAAGTAAAAGTATCCCATCTAGAGATTTTTTATGTAATACAAATCACACTAGGTCCCTACCGTATGGCCATGGGTGAGAAGAGGAATTGTTTGAGATTCATGTCTAGAAGACGAAGAAAACTCTTCACCATGGCGTTGGTGTCTCGCCTTGCTAGCTCCCTGGGTGTAATTGAACTCATTCTCGATATCATCAACATCATCCTCATCTTCATCTCCTTCAACACGAGGACTCCCTGCAACATTCAAAAATTTATTCAACACATCAGCAAATGAAGCAAACCAGAAAATCCATACACAGCAATTGCCAAGGAAACAGAAAGAGACTACTGACCCCTGTGTCGTCTGTATCTAGTCTTGCATTGCGGGCAGCACTGAGTTCCATCTTTCCTCTCGTACTCATAGCAAGGCCGACACACAGGGAAGGCACATTCATTACAAGCGACAAAGACATCTCCAGTTTCAGCGGGTCCAACATCATCACCACAGATCTGACATATCTGCCCATTCATATTCTTCAAAGGTTTGGTCTGCAATTTGACCGACATTGCATCATTGTTAGTCATTCAGTAATCGAAACTAGCGAAACAGATCAGTATGGATCTTAATCAAAAGAATTAACAAGAACAATCCCCAAATCAACGCAGATCTGAATTAAAGCGAGTCAGAGTCATGGCAATGTAGCCCATGCAGGAACTAAAGAGATCTAGTTGAGCTAAATCTCAGTAAGTGAGTAAAGTTAAGGACTTTGAGAGTCAAAGCTTTAGCTTAAAGAAGCTGACGAATTAAATTCTTAGATCAAAAATCTAAACTGAAATCCACCGACAGTTCCCGTAAGAGGCATTAATTCATAGAGATCCGGAAATGATCACACTGATAACAACAATAGAAGTGTTAGAGCAGAAAAGTTTCCATTTTCAGACACTTGATCAACAGACACTAACTAACACTACACTAAAGGAAGTGAAAGATCAGAATCTGAGTTTTTGCATGATCCAATTTTGGATCCAAAAGACAAGATTAGAAATAGAGAAAATCTAGATGAGATCTAGTCATCAAAATCAGTAAGAAATAACAAAATAAGAAAAAAGAAAAGCTGAACGAACCCCGCCGTCAGATTCGTGTCGGATCCGAACGAGCTCGTTTCTCCGGTAGGATCCAGCAACCAAACCGGCACTGGCCTCCATCGCAGAGCAGAGCGAAGAAATTCAGCCACCGACACACAGAGAAAGAGAGAGATTTATTAAAAATTCAATTTGAAATTCGTCGCCGATTCAATACGGCATCTCTCTCTCTCTCTCTCTACCAAAAAGATGAGATGTTCAGACACTGCTGTCTCACTGTCTTTCAATATCTCTGATCTTACACAGCAGCTTTAGCAACAATCTGCTTTGCCTATTTAATCGCAGAGAGTGTGTTTCCATTTTTTTAATATTTTTTTAATGACAAGTAGATATCTCACCGTAGGAGGAGACGTTAGCCACTTCCTCTTCCACTCTTCTAACTCGGCTTGATTCGGCTCGGCTCTAGACGAGCTAGCTGGTAGCTTGTAGCTATTATGTGACGTGACAAGAAATGAGACAGGACAAATTATGATTGTTGATTATATTTTAAAACAAATTAGAAGAAGCCACGTTTGTTGGCTGGTAACAGCCTGTTCTCTTATTTGATGATAATCACATGTCGGTGGACACTAACACTTGTGTCAATTGGGTTCAAATTGCTACCCTAAGAAGTTACGAGCCAAATTTTAAATGATGCCAGTTTTTTAATTTCAATCGTTTTGATATCGTATAAGTTCTTTTTTTTTTTCTCTATAAGTTAAATTCAACGTATACATACATTTACTCATTTTAAAATCATTTGTTTGAGTTAGATTTTTTGAGTTATGATTCGATTTATGAACTCGGACTTAAAATAAAATGAATCAAGGGATGAAAAAAATGAATTCGGACTTATTATAAACTCCTTTTTTTATGATGGGGTAAATTAGTAACAGTGGCGATGACGGTGGTATATTGATGACAATTTAATTATTTTGTCAAATAAACATACACGATTTTGTGGTTATACTTTAATCATACTAATGGAAATTTATCAAAGCTTATTATACGGACCAAGACCAACTCCGCAAGGAATAATGGAAGTAAACATTTGTCGGCAATATGCACCCAAAAAAAAGAAAGAAAAAAATTGTCGGCAAACATAAAAGTAATAACAATGTTGGTGCATCATCAACAAACATACGCAGAAGACACCTACAAAAACACAAGACAATGCAGATGTTTTACACAAGTAACTGATTACTCTCTTAACCATCTCTTATGAGTAAAATAACCAACACTTAGGCTCTCATTATTCACTAATCATATGCTACTAATCGCTTTTTCCCACCTGAGCTACTATCCGAGGATGACGAACTCGATTTCGATGCAGACCTTGCCTTGGATGGTGATCTTGCTTTCCCGTTCCCAATGGGAGATTTTGAATATGATCTTGATCTTGATCTCGATGGACTCGGGCTGTGGCTAGCGGATGGTGACCTTCTCTTTATATTTGGTGAACGGCTACGGATAGGGCTGCGGCTGTATCTCCGGCTTTGATAACGGGGGCCAGGCGATACAGAGCGGCTTCTTCTTCTATACCTGAGAATATTTTTGAATTGTGAAATCAACAACTAATTTGATTTGGAACACCCAATTAAGTTATCTACTACTCATGGAAATAGAGACTTTTAGATGTAAATGATAACTAGAAACAAATGTACTAAAGAGGAAAAGTAAGTACCTTGGAGGTGTTCTTCCTCTTAGTGGGCTTCTATACCGTCTTGGCGAGTACCTTCTGTGACTTCGAAATCTACAGAGAAGACATTATGAAAAGAGTCAGAATTAGATTCGGAGTGAGCAACAGAAAAGGGAGTTCTTTTCGGTGCGGGCTTTTCACCTGTCACGGTCAACCCTATCACTAAAGCGATAAGGAGATCGATCAGGAGATGGAGTAGTTCTGTATCTACGAGCATATGAGTATCTCTGGCTAAATCCTCTCCCTCTCCTAATATGCCCATCAGGAGAAGCACTTCTTGACAAACTTCTTCTGCGATCACGAGGAGATCTAGGCCGCACACTCCTTCTCCTCGCCTGAACTGGACTTCTACTAATCCTTCTTCTTCCTCTAACAGGACTCCTGCTGATACTTCTTCTGGATGATCGAACTGGACTCCTGCTCACACTCTTCCTATATGGTCGAACTGGACTCCTGCTGATACTTCTTCTGGATGATCGAACTGGACTCCTGCTCACACTCTTCCTAGATGGTCGAACTGGACTCCTGCTGATACTTCTTCTGGATGATCGAACTGGACTCCTGCTCACACTCTTCCTAGATGGTCGAACTGGACTCCTGCTGATACTTCTCCTGGATGATCGAACTGGACTCCTGTTCACACTCTTCCTAGATGATGGGACTGGACTCTTGCTCACTGATCTCCTAGGTGATCGAATGGGACTCCGGCTCAGGCTTCTTCTAGATAATCGAATGGGACTCCGGCTCAGGCTTCTTCTAGCTAATCGAATGGGACTGCGGCTCAGGCTTCTTCTAGAAGATCTAGCTGGAGTTCTGCTAGGTGATCTTCTAGCTGATCTTCTTAGTGGGCCCCTTCCAAGGCTTCCTGAGATGGAGATCTTACAGGGCTCCTGCTAGGGCTTCTGGCAATCCTACCTCTCAGTGGACTTCTTCTAATACCCCTTTTAGGGCTCCTCAATGGACTTCTGCTTATACTCCTTGAAGGACTTCTACTAATATCTCTTCCCCTTTTTATCCGCACCGGACTTCTACTAACACTTTTGGTAGCGCTCCTCCTAACATGCCTACCTTTCTCTTCACTCCCTGGGCTTTCTCTTCTACTGTTTGTCAAGTTCTTCAATTGGCGGCTACCTTTAGCAAGACTTCTGCCCACGTTCCGTCTAGGACTTAAACTCGGGCTCTTCGTCTGACTCCGCCGAGGACTAATACTCATGCTCTTACTCGCTGTCCTCTTAGGACTCAAGCTCCTGCACATCAACTTTTAATAAGACTCCATATGGGATAAGAGAAAATAACCCATTAACTAATGTGGATAGAGATTGGAAACTAGACCTAGATTTGCTAGGATGATCATCGACAATATCAGGCTGCCAATCAGAAATCTGTTCTGATACAGCATGTGAAATTCCATTACTTCTCTGACTTCTGTTATCTGAGGGTGCTTCACCATCATCCTTGTCCAGCAAATCGGGTCCCTCCCTTTTGTCCTGGTGAAGTGATTCAGCATCTTTTTGCACCTCAAGTGCAGAATTACCTGATTGAATATTGCAGTCAAAAACATAATGTTAAGCGTGTACAAAAAATAATATGAAGATGCATGATCAACACAATGCTTAAACAAAAGACAAATTGATACTGAAATATGTTATGAACAAATGGCACCCAAAGCATTCTGTCCCATCCCTTATCCTTAATTTTTGGACAGACCATTAGAAAAAGAACAAACACAAGTCGGAGACATTGACATTTGCGAAAACAGAAGCCAAAAAGTCTTGAAAATTTTAGAGATTACCTGTTCTAAGACTACGAGAGACTCTGGGTTTCCTCTTTTTTGCTCCAATATCAATATTGGCATCACTAAAACTTGCTTCACTTCCACTGTTACTTTCTTCACCTGTAAGAATGTCTGGGGACCTGAAAGGTTGCAGAACACAAGTGAATAACTCTGTTGCACAGCCAGTTATACTAGTTCTCTTGGTACATGCTCCTCAGAACAGAAAAGACCTACTGAGACAAACGATTGTTACGATGACTACCAAAATATTAGGTCCGAGAGAGACAAGTCTAATCAAGCTTAAATCCCTATGGCTGTAAACAAGTGAAGTGTACAAGACTAGCAACCTTCTTGATTTGCGTTTTGATCTCTTATCACGCATCCTCCGTTTTTTCTCATGGTGCTTATCTTTCCGTTTAGACCGCCTGTTCTTATCTTTCTTTGAATTTCTTTTTCTCTTCTTCTGCCTTTCATGGCTCGAGGAACTAAGGTCAGAAGATGAAGACAAATCTGAATCTGACTCACTATCAGATTCTGAGGAATCCATCTCAGAGTCTGAAGAGCTTTCAGACTCAGATGAAGAGTGTCTTCGCCTCTTCTTTCTTCTCTCTCTAGAAGAGTTCTTGTGCTTTACCCTTCTTCGACCATCAACACTGTTTTTCTTCTTGTCTGCATGGACAAATCATGCAATGACATGGATTGGTTATGATTGTGAAGTCATGACTTATGTAGCAGTAACCAATAGTAGAATATTCATACCTCCAGAATATTCTCCACAACGGATTATCTTCACGCTGACAGTAGGTTTACCTTCCTCATCACCCACACGTTCAATTTTTTTCAATATCTCTTTCCCTTGAATAAGCTTTCCGAAAACAACATTATTTCTGTTGAAAAAAAAAACAGTCAGAGATAACACAATGCGCCGAAGGAAAGTCCACAGATACTGAAATGATGGATTTGATATATAATTTATTCCAGGATCTTAAAAATTAAGCAAAGTAACATTGAGAAGGAAACCTGTCAAGCTGCTGATTGGGCCTGAAGGTTATATGAAAGTGTGATCCCAACTTGTCACGTTCAGTAACAGCCATCGATAAAAGACCAGGCTCCTCATGCCTTAGTTTCGGTGACTCATCTGGTAACATCAGAAATTGCTCTCTCTACTAAGTAACATATTTCAAAGGAATAAGTAAAAATACAATCTTAGACAAGCCCCCAAATATTCGAAAAAAAACAATGCCCTCAAAATGAACTATTGTTAGCAATGAACAATAAAGAAAAGAGATATCAAAGAGATAGCTAATACAGAACAGAATGGTAAACCAACCTGGAAATTTTCCAGCATATATGCTTTCCCCAGCAGTACCTGGAAAGTGGATGAAAAATATAACGCTGTTCAGAGGATAATGAATTTTCTAGTGTTGACTACATAACCTATTGGACGTTATCTAATGAATCCAAGGACTTCCACAAGAATCCAATGAATGCAGTTCGCTGCATCTAGTAGGATATCACACTACAATGTTATTTTCAGATAAATTCGATTACCCATGAAATTTAGTTTCTGGATCACAGTAAATAATTCTGAAACTGTGTACGTTGATATTATAAGATCCGAAAAGACAGAAATCACTAAATGTAACTAGTAGCTCTACTTGCTAACTGTAGGTCAGAAGCTAAACTGAAAAATTAATGTACATACCATCTCGATTCACAAAGTCTCCAGCCTGAAAAAAAGAGTCAAAAGTAGTTGTTAGGACCAGTAGCAACTGTGAATTCGTTTGTACATAAAGTGTACTCTTTGCATGAGAAGGCCTAACGTTTGAGCATAAACAACTAGTAGTACAACCTTAAAACTATATCACATGAAAAGCAGGTGTGGCGATCAGACCTGTATCCTACAGCAACGAACTAAAAGACGAACATCCAACCAATGTTGAGAAAGAAACCAAAGATATAAGACTGAAAATATCATATCAATAATTGAAGGATGCAGAAAGAAACCTGAGCCGAGGAACCTTTCAGTATTCTATGGAAAAAGGATCCTTTGTAATGCAAAGGTTTTCCACTTCTGGGTCCGATGCCTTTCTCCCCTATATAGATTTTACAAGGGAAAATAAATGTTAAATGTGAAGGAAAGCCAACAGTTAAATTTACATACTGCAATGAAGTAACAAGCTTCACCGGACAGAAAACAAACCTGTGCATAGTGCACGGAAATTCTCAGATGTTTTGGGAGCGACTTCAGGGAAAAGCTAAAGAAACAAAGTTCACACTTTCAACACTTATGTTTGATCAGGAAAAATACAAGAATGATAGCATTAACATAGCCAAACACCATGGTACCTCAAAAACCATAGTCTCAGCTGGATCTCCATCAATGGAGACATCCATAAAAACCTGCGGATTCTTCTTTTTTGCCATGCTTTTGGTATCACTCAAGCTATCTGTAGTTATGACCTGAAAAAACAGAGAATACAAAGAAAACACAAAAGAGACTCAGAATATTAAATAGTTTTGAAGAATACAGCTAAACAAGCCCGCAGAAACAAATAATTTGGCAATTAGTATACAACAACTTCGAAAACACATAAAATTATAGCACAGAAAAACTAAAACCCACACTACAGGATACTTACACACTGGCCGCAAGTCAGTAAACTAACTCTACATTTCTATAGTCAGTGACTAATGACCAGAAAATTATAAAACTTCTAGGCTCATCAACTAATAACAATGACGTTGCAGGAATGAGATTTTCATGAGCTGAACAATGTACTACAGGTTCAAATAAACAGCGTGCTCGGAGATAAATCGTAAAGCAATCCATCCAAAACTACTTAGAGCTAACAGCCTAACACGGACCTTACCGTTCCAAGAGAAATAAATTCCAAAAAGCTTTTAAGTCCATCAAATACACTAAAACGATCGTATCAGTGAAGAAATGTGCAAATTCTAAATAAATCTCTGCACATATTAGAGAAACGGATGCTTCAACATCTAAATTTCAGAAAGAGACTGCAAATCGGAGAAATATGAAGAGCAACGACGATGATTCTGGGCGTAAATCGCTAGGGTTTTACCTGAGAAAACGCACGCAGAGCCACACAGGATACAAATGACTGAGCAGGAGAGAAAAACCTAGCGGATGCTTTAAAAAGAACAAGCTTGTCCAAATTACCCTCTAACTCAATCGAAATTTACAAGTTTGCCCTAAAAACTCTATTTTGCTCTGAAAGTCTTTCTCAGTTCATCCATCACCATTGCTAAAACCTCTCTTCTTCTCCGATATTAGTTCACTCGTAGTGAAATTAGAATCCGACTAGTTTGATTTCTCATGAACCTTCTGAGTTATCTACACTGTAATCGCTCAAAAACGTTAGCTTTTCAAAGATTTTACTTTCCTTCTAGAATTGCTCAGAAGCTGTTCGATGGAAGTTCCCGAAGAAATGCGACAACTTCCATTAACCATTCAATTAGTGAATCCTTACTGAGAAACTCTCCGGCACAAGCCCTTTCGATCTTTAAGGAAAATCTCCAGGTGGGTTTCTTTGGTCGTAATGTGGACGAGGTTACTCTTTGTCTAGCGCTTAAAGCATGTCGTGGAGACTTGAAACGCGGTTGCCAAATCCATGGGTTCTCCATAACTTCTGGTTTTACTTCATTTGTCTGTGTTCCAAACGCTGTAATGGGTATGTACCGTAAAGCCGGCCGCTTTGACAATGCATTGTGCATATTTGAGAATCTGGTTAATCCTGATGTTGTTTCTTGGAACACTATACTCTCTGGGTTTGATGACAATCAAATTGCTCTGAATTTTGTTGTTAGGATGAAGTCAGCCGGAGTGGTTTACGATGCATTCACTTATTCCACTGCTCTTAGCTTCTGTGTGGGCTCTGAAGGATTTTTTTTAGGGTTGCAGTTGCAAGCTAATGTGGTGAAATCCGGAATGGACTCTGATGTTGTTGTTGGGAATTCGTTTATAACAATGTATTCGCGGTCTGGAAGTTTCCGAGAAGCTCGGAGAGTTTTTGATGAAATGCCGGTTAAGGATATGATCTCATGGAACTCATTATTGTCAGGACTTTCTCAAGGAGGAAATTTCGGTTTTGAAGCAGTGACTGTCTTTAGGGACATGATGCGAGAAGGTGTGGAGCTTGATCATGTGTCTTTTACTAGTGTAATTACAACTTGTTGTCATGAAATCGACCTGAAGCTGGCCAGGCAAATCCATGGTTTGTGCATAAAAAGAGGTTATGAAACACTTGTAGAAGTTGGTAATATTTTGATGTCAAGGTACTCTAAGTGTGGGGTTTTAGAAGCTGTGAAATTGGTGTTTAACCAAATGAGTGAGCGGAATGTTATCTCTTGGACAACAATGATTTCCACGAATAAAGATGATGCTGTGTCCATCTTTCATAAGATGCGGTTAGATGGAGTTTACCCAAACGAGGTCACATTTGTTGGATTAATCAACGCCGTTAAATGCAATGAGCAAATCAAAGAAGGGCTTAAAATTCACGGCCTATGCATCAAGGCTGGTTTTGTTTCAGAACCATCTGTTGGCAACAGTTTCATCACCATGTATGCCAAGTTTGAGGCTCTGGAAGATGCCAAGAAGGCTTTTGATGATATAACTTACCGGGAGATTATTTCCTGGAATGCTATGATATCTGGATTTGCACAAAACGGATTCTCACACGAAGCTCTTAAGATGTTCTTATCAGCGGCAACAGAAACAATGCCAAATGAATACACTTTTGGAAGTGTCTTGAATGCAATAGCTTTTGCAGAGGATATATCTGTAAAGCACGGTCAGCATTGCCATGCTCGCATACTGAAATTGGGTTTTAATAGCTGTCCTGTTCTTTCAAGTGCGCTTCTTGATATGTATGCCAAGCGTGGGAGCATCAATGAATCCGAGAAAGTCTTTAACGAGATGTCTGAAAGGAACCAATTTGTTTGGACATCGATAATATCAGCCTATTCAAGCCATGGTGATTTCGAATCAGTGGTGAACTTGTTCCAAAAGATGGTTAAAGAAAACGTAGCTCCAGACCTGGTCACTTTTCTCTCAGTGCTAACAGCTTGTAATAGAAAAGGTATGGTAGAAAAAGGCTATGAGATTTTCAAGTTGATGACCAAAGACTACAAACTTGAGCCGTCTCATGAGCATTACTCATGTATGGTTGATATGCTTGGTCGAGCTGGGAGATTAAAGGAAGCAGAGGAGCTTATGAGTGAGGTTCCTGGAGGACCAGGAGAGTCGATGTTGCAGAGCATGCTCGGGTCTTGTCGGCTGCATGGGAATGTGAAAATGGGAGTAAAAGTGGCTGAGCTTGCAATGGAGATGAAACCGGATTTGTCGGGTTCTTATGTTCAGATGTACAACATCTATGCAGAGAATGAACAATGGGATAAAGCTGCAGAAATGAGGAAAGCCATGAGGAAGAAAAATGTGAGTAAAGAAGTTGGATGCAGTTGGATCGATTTTGGTGATAATGAAGGTTCTTTAACAATGCAACAGTTCTCTTCAGGGGATAAGTCTCACCCCAAATCTGATGAGATTTATAGAATGGTTGAAATTATTGGATTGGAGATGAGTTTTGAGGGGAAGGTTGCAGTTTAGGGACTCGGAATTTTAAAAGATTGTAGTTATAGATCAAAACTAGAAACGTTAGCTATAAATTTATATGAACTCATTGAGTGTATGATTAGCATGGTTCTCTGATTTTAACCTCATTGACCGGTTCGATTGTTTAGTTAATTAAAAATTTTGAAATATAAAGATTCAATAAAATTATAAAGGTATACTTAAAATATTCAAATTTGTCATAAAAAACTACAATGCTCTCATTATCTGAACCAAAATCCGATTCTTACTCGATTTGGCTTTTCAAATTCTGAGTCCAATCCCGTTACTCGAATCAATCGTCCGTCCTATTATTATGCATACTTGAGTTGATACTTGATAGCTATTCATACATTGACTTTTCTATGCTATCAACCAATGGCCAATGCTAAACTCAAAATAGACGAGTCTAATCTTTGCCATCTCTCTGATAGATGCATCTTCTTGGATTTTTTTAGGTCAACCGTAAAATGTTTTTTTTTTAACTAACATCTTTGATATTTAAGAAGTGGACAACTCATGTTTAGCTGAAATATTCAAAAAGAAAACAATCGGGTGAAAACATATGTACTTTTAAAATAGTATTAAAATATTTGTTAGGTTCGAATTCGGTTGATTTTTATTCCCAAACCAAAAATAAGTCAAAATAAGACTGCGTTAGTTCCAAATCTCTCTTTTATTGGCCATTTTAAGTTTGGAAATTGAATATGATGGGGTTTTGTTTTTCTGTTTAACGAACTCAAAAGAGAATATGATGGCTTTAAGGTATGAGTTTGGTGTTGTAATCTTACTCACGTCTCTTTACGTTTATCATTGATTCAATTCAATTTGAATAAAAATAATATTTGTAAGTAACTTAGAAATTGTTCTTAAGCAACTTAAAAAGAGGGAAGAGGAGAATGTTTACGTCGTCGATCACCTCCTAATGCAGATATTCCTAACACGTTACCCTTGAGAAGCCATTTTACACTTTCCCTTCCAATTTACATTTTCTAATAAAATACTTTTGTTTTCCGTTAAACAAATGTATGACTCATATATTTGTTTATACAGCTGATTATAATTGCCGGCAAATAGAAAAAGGAGAAATTAAAAAGACTCATATATTTTATTTTTTTGCAACATAGCTTCTACCAAGTTTCAAACTAAACAATCCATTTTGTAGAATAGAAGTCTCGGATGGTTGTTGAAATTTCAAACTAAACAACACATCTTAGCGTCTTTTTATATGCTGTTGATATTGAAGATAGAATAGTACTACTACTAGTTATTTCTTAACTGACCAAACTTTTAAGCGATTAATATGCCAAAAACAAAGTTTAAAAGTTATTTACTATTTTAACATCTTAAAAAATTTAACAACATGCCAAGAAATGAAAATAATATAAGGAAGTCGAATTTTGAGTCCGATCAAATTATGGTAACTAATAAAGACAATCGATAAATTTAGAGAGTTTGGACTAAAGACTACTTAAGTACTGAAAGTTCATAATACTCTCTAAACATAAATAATTGTGTGTAATTTTTTTTTTTAGGATCCATTCATTGCGTATTTGCGTGTAATGAGAAAGTATTTATAAAGATGAGTTGATCCAGATTCTTTCACCGTGAGACGTGAGTCCGATCCACCAACTGTAAAGCATAGTTCGTAGTTGTTAACTTGTAATGAAGATATAGTTGAATAAGTTACATAGTTGATGAAGATATATATCGTGGCCTTATGATAGCATTACGTTTTGATGAAGATATATATCGTGGCCTTATGATAGCATTACGTGTGATATGGAACTGATATATGCGATCCAAGGGGTGGGGAAGATGTTGGCTCCTGACTCCTCTCAGAGAAGTAGTCGTACACGATATTTATCCGAGAGCTCCTAAATAACGTGTCATCTCTTTACTTTTTTCGATATTCATCAGAATATAAAGCCATCCCAATATTTATGAAAAATCCTACTTATCTTTATTAACATGGGCATCTCCATATATGTTTCGCCACTTATGAACACAGCGTCATCGCGTGGCTCTTCACCCTGGATCTCAGGAGGTATCCCAAAACACAGCGTCATCGCGTGGTTCTTCACCCTGGATCGGTGCCCAACAAAGGATCGTCTCCTCAATTGGGGTATCCAAGTTGATCCCTTATGCGTCCTCTGCTCGGCTACTTTGGAGTCGCGGGATCATATCTTCTATCACTGTCCCTTCACCTGGATTATATGGCAGCGCATCAGCCACAGATGTTACCTTCAACCGGCGAGATCATGGGATTCCTCACTGCAAATCCTCTCCAACTTATCAGGTAATCAAACACTCAAGAAACTCACTCTAATTGCATGGCAGGCGATGATCTACTTGATCTGGACTGAGCGAAACAACAGGATACACCGCAACTCCTTCAGATCAACCGACCTTCTCTTTTCCCAGATTGACTTGACTGTGAGGAACAGAGCATCAAGCTTCAGAACCTCAAACCCGTATCTCGCTTCCTCCCTTCCACTTCGGTTCTCTACTCTCCAAGGAGGAAACCCTAATTGATTTACACAGCATTTGCTCAATCATTGATGGCGGTTGGTTGGCTGGTATGGAAATTCGTTAAACTCAACCATCTGGTTCGTTTCTGAAATCTGGTTCGTTTCTGGTTTTTTTTAACTATGTGAGTTTCTTTTTGGGCAACTTTAATGGTACTACGCATTATTTTGCCTTAAACTTTGAATGATTTTATTGCTTTAAATTTGAATATCTTTTAACAAAACAAAAAAAAAAAGAGTTTAGTTTCAATTTTGTAGGTTTTTTTTATTTTTCAACATATGAATTTATATATATTAAAGTGTTATTTATAATTTGTAATTTATTCATTGGTTTTAAATTAGTTTTTATTTTATTACTATCTATTTTGGTTGTGTAATTGATGTGTTGAGTAAATATTTATTTGTTGAGAGTTAATTTTTAAAAAATTAGAACTAACGATTGAGTACATGTAAGCAACTGATCCAAAGTGTAATAGAATATACATAGTAATAATATAAAACTACAAATTTAGTAAAGAGACAGAATAAATGAGAGCAATATTCTTAAACACTTATATGCTTTCAAATTATCATTTATCATTGGGTATTAAGGTAGACGAATACCAAAATATGATTAAATGAGAATGTTGTTCTCCCATCGTCTTTGCTAAGCTGAAAATGAGAAGAGATAGGAAATTTATGTAAAGTATTATAATATCTAAGGGATAAACTGAGGGAATATTAGATTACTTACATTATATAAGATCTAACTGAGATTCTAAAACACTTCTTTATAAACAACATTTAATGTCTTTTTCTTTCTGCAGTTTGCCATTTTATTATATATAATTATAAATACAGGACAAATCAATTCATGATTTGTTGAAGCATTTAATTTTTAAATGAAGGGGCGTATCAAAAACTTAACAACACAATTAACGCGCGTGTCCACGCTCTAAGCAAGCGAGTGAAACATATTTAATTTACTAATCGAACCGTCATTAATATATGGGTTGTCACCTATTTCTGGTTTAAAAGATTTTAACTTAAATCCCACGTCACGAAAAAAAAAACAAAATATATAAATTTTCATAACGCCCAATTAGCTTTCCATATTTCCATTACCCGAAACCCTAATCCCCAATTTTCTCTTCCAATATTTCGATCACGATCTCTAAGAAATCAAGAGAGTAATTCAAAAATTTCCGGCGATCAAGTCTCGCTCAGACATTCCAGAAGGTCTATTTTTCTCTATTTTGGTTGTTGTTTCAATGCTGGTGTTCATCCTTTGATCTGTAATAGAAATAATTTGGATCGAGATTTTTCGCTTCTTTATTAATTTTATGGTTCCTTATCATCGTTTGGAAGTTGTTTGGTTTGTCTTTCGTCGGATTATTTTGCTATCTGAATAATTTAAGGGGAACTAAGTTTGGATTAATCTTGCTTAATTTTGTATTTCTTATGAATGATCGCGATTATGTTGGTTCTGTTTACGAATAATTTTACTGATTCATCTTAATTTTTTGCGGTTTCTTACGATCTGTGTTCCTGGGTTTCTGGATTATTACATCAAGCAATAGTTTTTGTTTCCTATATATTTGGTTAAAATCTGTTTATTGAGCTTTCTGCAGGATAAGTAAGTGTTAAGATTGTATTTTTTTTAATAGCCTTTTTCTTGTGAAAATAGTGCTCATATATGTAGACTGTTATTTTGCAGGTTATAAGTGGACTGAGTGAATCATCATGAGATTCAGAAAAGGAAGTAGAGTTGAGGTATTTAGCAACAAAGAGACACCTTATGGTGCGTGGCGATGTGCTGAGATTATTTCGGGTAATGGACATACCTACAATATTAGATATTACTCTTCCCAACTTGCACACGAGGAGGCAGTATTGGAGAGAGTTCCAAGGAAGATGATTAGGCCGTGTCCTCCACAAGTGGGTGTAGAGAGATGGGAGGCTGGTGAATTGGTGGAAGTTCTTGATAATTTTTCCTGGAAAGCTGCCACAGTTCGAGAGGAGTTGTGTAGGAAGTACTATGTGGTTCGGTTACTTGGGACTCTAGCGGAATTTACATTTCACAAAGAAAACCTCAGGGTTCGACAGTCGTGGCAAGATGAGAAATGGGTTGCAATTGGAAAGGTAATTTGTTTGTGTTCACAAATTTTAAAGCTAATCTAATCTTGTTAAGTTCTTTTTGTTCTTTTCTCCATTAAGATTTCCTGCTTAGTCATTTGACTCTACACATATGTTATGTTCCCTCTTCCACTTCTAAGAATTTCTGTGTGTGGTTGGAGATGGTAATCTTCAAAGTCTCCTTACTAATGTGCTAATGAGCTTACATGTTGACTAACTGGCTTGTAATCATTTTCTCAGGTATCTGGTTCTGTGAAGTCATCCACACTGACTGGATCAGACGTTCATCAGAAGCTACAGCCCCATACAAACAACATAATTATCCACGAGCCTAGTGTTGTCTCTGCTAGAATTTTAAAGAGGCCTTCACCTTACAACTGGTCTGAATGTGCTGAATCATGCACAGGAAACCCTAAGAAGATACGATCACTGGAAAAAGAGGGACAGCACCGCCGGTGTCCTGGCTCTTCAATGCAAAAGGTAGATGCTGTTGCTTGCCGACCTGAAAATAAGGGTGGTAAATCTCACGTGCAAGCTTCCTTTAACAATCACAAAACTGGTTGCTGTCAAATGGTCAGGGTAAGATCAAAAGGGTTTAGTGAGAGTGTTCGTTCAGAAAGCTTAGTCGCTGATTATTGTTATGATAGTGATGCATGCTCAGTTGGTAGTTGTAGCGCTACTAGTTATGATGAGAGTAACATGGCACCTTGTATGCCAGATGGCTCTAGTCAACAGGCAGACTCATGTAGCAGTGATGCTGAATCTTCTTGTGGCGTTGGGGAAGAAGAAAGGCGGAAACATTCACTAGCTGGTGATGGAGCAAGAAGGTCCTGTAGGTCTGAACTGTATACTTACCGCAGTACTTTGGGGGACTTATTTGCTTCTGGTCCCCTAAGTTGGGAACAAGAAGCATCATTAACGGATCTTCGTCTTTCTCTTAATATATCAGATGATGAACATTTGGTGGAGGTAAGAAATTTGATATCTACTGGTAACCGCAGTCAATTTTGTTAGTATCAATAAGAATTCATTCTTTTCTTTTTGATTCTTATGGTCAAGTCTGATCTACTTGTCTTGGCCATATTACTCTGCAATGTGGAATTAACTGTCATATATTGTTCTTTTCCAGTGGATGTATATTGAATGTATAGAGAGAGAATACAAGTATGTACTGAAACTCTGATTAGAATGAAAATTTCCAAGGTTTATTATGGTGTTCTTTTCTATTATTTTGTCAGATTTCCCTTAGTTTCTTTTATTGTAATTCCTGGAGGAAATTAAAGCAAAATTCATGTATCCATACTCTGAGATTCATATTTCGAAAGGCTGTTCATATGATGGGTTTTTTTTGGTCAACATGATGATGCTGCTGTCTTTTATTCCTAAATTTGTTGTATGATTTTATATTCCTCGTTTTGTGTTTATTCCGAAGGAAATTAAGTGGCACACTTGTGTGTTGATATACTTGATTCCATCGTGTTACTTTTGACAAGATAGGTCAATGTTTCTTCCTAGTCATCCCTCTGGACATTATTGATTTCCCCCTGCATTTTTCAGGAACAGTGTTGCCTTGTTCGGGGCATGCAGACCTTTTGCTTCTAGAGGTCTAACTCTGATGCTGGGGTTTACAACTTCTCCCTTGGCCATCTGAATGGTGCAATACCATACCTGTTCTCCCTCAAAACATAACTGGCTTTCATGATGCTTTTATTTTCTCGCTATCTTGCGGTTTGTTTCAGGTGTCCTGGAGTCGCCTTTGTCCACAGGGCTTGAAAGCTGTGCTCTTAGCAGGTTTCCTTAGATATATTTACTGTCTGGTTGGATATATTACACTTTCTAGTTAACTCATTATATCTCGTGGTGCTTCTTTTGTGTTATTGTTTCTGCTCTGGTTACTTCATTAGAACCGCATGATTAGATACTGCCATGTCTATCTATTACTAGCTTTCTAAGCAATTCTGATATATTGAGATGTAGAACACACTGTTGTTTCAGTTTCATTGGTTCTATTTTTGGCGTTTTTGTCCAGAGGCATAGTCTATTGACGCTCATTCTTTCTAGAAATAAGCATTGTGGCCTGGTGAGAGGTAAGTGTGAAATGGCCTGGTAAGAGATAAGTGTGAAATGGCATGAATAACGTGGAAGAATCTATTTGCTGTGCTCATCCTACATATCTTTTGTGAATCAATGTTGATTCCTTATTTGATTTGTTCTCATCTCATGACATGCTTTCATGGGATCTATCGAGTTGAAAGGGAAGACGTGCTTCCTTTCTTGCTTAGTTTGTCGCATGTACGTTGTGGAAATTCTCAAAGCTCACTCTTCAGATCTCTCCAGCAAAGTTAGTTTGTTTAAAATGGCAGTATGAAACTCCGAACCCGAATTCAATTATTTTCACAAAGGTAAGGATCCTTTTTGCAAGATGTGTTGAGGTTCTCCACAGAAATCAAACTTTAACATGTTGTTTTGATTAAATTGCTTGCTTATAGAATCAAAACGAACCTTTTTCTGCAATTATAGTTACTACCCATGCAAAAGCAACCTGCCATGGCGCCATTTAAAAGAGCTTAAGATTGCTGTTTCAATCGGAACAAAAACTTTACTGTTCTCTGCCGTTTTGTACGAGTTGTAAAAACTATATCTATGTGATGATGTTGTTGTTATGAGCTGTGAGCCTGTTCTTTCTTTTTTTTTGTTTTAATAAGAGGACATCTTAACATCAACTTTGAAACTTACAAGAAAGCTGACACAATTCTTTTTGGTAACAAGTAAACACGTCATGAATGTGCAATTTCATTTATATAAGTAGAATCTCCTCACTTGATAATCAAGCTGTATTTACTGTTTAATTTAGAGGGAATTGAAAGTAATCTAGTATAGACGACCAAAAAACGTGTAGCTGCTAAATAGCAAACCCTACCTAAAACGGGAAGTAGAACCCTAATTCCTAAATCTCCTTCCGACCACAATTTCGTCAGACACAAACGTCGACGGTAATAATGCGAGTAGACAGTATTCCTCCTTTTGATTCGGAGGGTTTACCTATCCCTATTAATTAATTGACATTTCTTTCACAGATAATAAAGTTGGTCTTTTTCTACTCAAACCGTATCGATTCAACGGGTCGGATTCCCTTTCCGGTGAAACGGTTTGTCCCCCGGCGACAATCAACAACCCCTCTTCTCGCCAATGTTATACACGGTGAGAGCTTCGCTTCTCGGCTTTACTCGTAAGCTACGCTATTCTTCTTGTACTTCATATGCTTCCCTGAAATGTCTCCATCCTCTGTTTAGAAATCTGAGCACAGCTGCGCAGAGATCGGGTTTCCCAAACCCTAATAATGGAAATCGAACGGATGATTCTTCAGTTCAAACTAGCTATATAAATGGGTTTAACTGTAGAGATCAATTCCTTGGTGGGTTTCAGCAGAATTCATTTGGGCGGAGCTTAAACCCAGAATATTTCCCTGCTTCTGGGCACAATCAGGATCAAAGTGGGAGTTTTGTGGAAAGTAGTGAAATTTTCAACCAAAGGAGACATCAAAATTGGCAAAGTAGTGATGGTTGTTCCTCATATGGTACTGGCGAGAATGCTGTTAGGAATCATTTGCAGCAAGACCACAGTGGTCATAGCTCGTTGGAGGAATTGGATACGATTTGCAGAGAAGGGAAAGTGAAAACAGCAGTTGATATTATTAAATCATGGAGAAATGAAGGTTATATTGTGGATTTATCCAGACTTTTGTGGCTAGCACAACTTTGTGGGGATGCACAAGCTTTACAAGAAGCCAAAGTTGTTCATGAGTTTATTACTTCTTTGGTTTCCCTTTCAGATATCAGCGCTTACAACTCGATTATAGAAATGTACTCTGGTTGTGGATCTGTGGAAGATGCATCAACCGTTTTCAATAGTATGTCCGAGAAGAACTCGAAGACTTGGTGCGCTATTATAAGGTGTTTCGCAAAGAATGGGCTAGGGGAAGACGCCATTGATATGTTCTCTCGTTTTAAAGAAGAAGGAAACAGACCTGATGGCGAAATATTCAAAGAGATCTTCTTTGCGTGTGGTGTTCTTGGTGACATTAACGAGGGACTGTTGCACTTTGAGTCGATGAATAAAGAGTACGGAATTATCCCTTCTATGGAACATTGCGTGAGCCTTGTTAAAATGTTGGCGGAACCTGGTTATTTAGATGAAGCCTTGAGGTTTGTTGAATCGATGGAACCATATGTCGATTTGTGGGAAACACTGATGAATGTTTCACGGGTTCATGGGGATTTAGAGCTTGGTGACCGGTGTCAAGATATGGTTGAGCAGCTTGATGCAAGTAGACTGAACAAAGAATCAAAGGCAGGTCTTGTACCGGTCAAATCATCAGACCTAGTAAAAGAGAAACTACAGAGAATGGCGAAAGGGCCAAACTTTGGGATTGGATTTATGGCAGCTGGAGATATTTCTCGTCCAGAGAACAGAGAATTCTATATGGCATTGAAGAGTTTAAAGGAGCATATGGTAGAGATTGGTTATGTCCCTGAGTCTAAACTCGCACTGCACGACGTGGACAAAGAAAGCAAAGACGAAAACCTTTTTAATCACAACGAGAAATTCGCTTTCATCTCGCAATTTCTCAACACTCCTGCGCGTTCGCCAATACGAGTGTTGAAAAATTTGCGTGTTTGCGTCGATTGCCATAACGCATTGAAGTTAATGTCGAAGATAGTTGGGAGATTGTTGGTTTCACGAGATGCAAAGAGGTTTCACCATATGAAAGATGGTGTTTGCACTTGTAGAGAGTATTGGTGACAAATTTGGGTTTGGGGTTATACTATGCATTTCTGTAGTATTTTTTTATTGACTCAATAGGGAAGAGACATTCTCAAATCAAGGGTTCTTTAATAATATTCAACTTCATCAAACATTGTTTTGTAAAATCCGGACTGAACCTGTTAATTAATACGAAACTACGAAATCATCTACGAAACATAACTCTTGTAGTTAGTTAAAGCCGAATTTTTTAGAACAGATTCAGAATTGGAAAATAACATTAAACGTATAACTTTATATTTCCGACAAAACAGTGGAATACGAACGCCACGGCTCCGCCGAACCCTCCTGCTCAATCAGAGGGTCCCCCATATTCTGTAACAACATTAAAACTCTTTTGTCTTGTCAAATAACATTAAACTTGGGAAAGAAGAAACTAGTAGGCCGAGAAGCCCAAGTTTTCATCAGACGCGAGAAACCCACCGTAACGTCATTTTCACGGCCTCCGAGCGCTGAGAAGTTTAACGTCATCGATCACCGGTCCACATAAGCTCGAGAAATCGTCGCTTCTCATAGCGTAAAACGTGCTGTAAAACATAACCCTAGTTCGATCAGAGACAGCGACGAATCTCAGTGAAGATCGCTTGAATCCACCTTTCCCTTTAGACTCGTACGGGACCTTGATCGTGTCTTGTCCGGCGAAAGCCTCAACGATCATAGATCCAGCGCAAGCGTTGCTAGCGTCTCCAACGGCGAAGGAGAGGACGTAGATTTTCCCCGGGATAGTGCGAACCACCTGTGCGATGGCGCTCTCTTTACCGGCGACAAGTTCAACGGCACGATGACCTTGAGGAACGGAGAAATGGTCTGAATCAATGTATTTGACGGCTTTAAGAGATTCAACCATCCATCCAGGTAAGGGAGAGTGATCATCAATGGAGTTTGGTGGGATCAAAACTCCAGATGATGTGTTTGGTAAAACCCATGGACCTTCTTCGAATCCTCCGTTCTTCAGAATGTTCTCTGCAAAACATACCCCACAACTTTTACATCTTCCCGTATTTGACCCAAAATTAATCTAAATGGGAAAAAAAACACTGACTATTAGTGGGACGAGGAGGGAAAAGGGCCCTCATAGCAACACCATCAATGAGAGGTCCACAAGCAGGATCTTCCTCAACACCTGGATTATGTATTACAATCTCTGCATTTTCACTTTGTGCTTTAAAGGCCCACGAATACAAATCCCAACCCGAGCTACTGTACACTGTTTGGATTGGCATCACTGCATGGTGAGGAGCTACAGAAACGTTTAACCGCTCGTCTTGTGCGCATGTTCGAGCCGCACTGAACGTTATCGAATAGAAAGATCCTTTTTTAACGTTGATGTTTTGTTTGATTGAGGCTTCATTGCCTAAACGCACTGCAAAAGCGCCTTTAGGCACGACTAGGATCATGTCGCCTTGTTTATGTCCTGAGGGAATGTACTCGACGAAGCCTGAGAGTTCCCAGTTTGGTATTGATGTTTTGTTTATCACTTGTGTTCCTTTCATGTCCGAATGTCGTGGACCTAGTTCAAAGTCACCGTTTGGTAGTAGTCCTGTATTTTTATTTTGTAAATATAACATACAACCAAAAAAGGAAAAATTAGTTGTCAAGTTTGATATTTGTAATTCTATTTAGATTAATACATCAACTCGGATTACATTTTGTTACATCAGGTTCGTTAATGAAAACACAAATGCACAGATTGAAAATGATTCTAACTAAACTTATTTTCAGTTTTGCTTAACATGGGAATGTTTAATGAATAATGGTTATGCTATCTGAGATCTATGATTAAACAAAAGTGTACAATAATCGAATTAAAAATTAAAGTATCAAACATTTAAATTATTTTAAAAAACTTTGTAGATGGGAAGATGAGAGGATTAGTGATGCATTTATTCTAAACCATCGACAAAACACCATGTGCATTTACAGATCTGTCTCGCCCAAGTGCTCAACATGTTCGTAAAGTAGGTCATTTTTCATGATTTGTGGTGCAAAATAAATGAATTATTTTAACGACAAACACATTTTGGACAAACAAGAAGTAAGATGCTATGATCAAACTGTACGCATTTCGGGGTTTTTAAATACTATAATTATTTGTTGCTGGTTTGGCTAATATATAATACGAAAATGCGAGATCTGTATAGAAAAGATAAAGAATGAGGGACTTACCATCTTTAAAGCAAAAGGCAACGTAGAAGATCGAGTGAAGTAGAAGAAGCACTATCACTCCCAATCCCATCCCTTTCATTTCTTTCAAATTTTTCTACCCCAAATTAATATGTTATATAAAACTGAAACTTCCAAAAAATAAAATAAAATCGGAGAAGATTGAGCGAAAGAATGAATATGCAGTGGAGTGGAAGAGGAACGAGGAGGAGAGAGTTCTTGAGTTCTTATTTATATGCAAAGTTGTGCAAGAAAAATCCCCTTTGTCTTTGTTTAAATTACGGCTTTACCACTAGAGCTTGTGTCGGAACAACATTGGTCCCTTTTTTTTATTCATCGTTCCTTGGAAATGGGTCACTTTTTCTTATAAGGTTTTGACTAAATACGCTGTTAGTTTTTTGGGTTGATCGAATAATTATCACAAATGCCCAAGATACCATGGTAATTCTAGTGTTGCGAAGAGCATATTATCGTAATTTCAAATTCGAGATACCATCATATTCGTTACTTAACTACGAGATATCTTTCTTTTTGTTAGATAACCCAAAAAAGAGGATGAAGAGGAACAACTACGAGATGTGTAGATTTAATTGCGATTTGGAAAACAATATAAATAATGGTAATATAATTGCGGGAGTGAAGAGGACAAAAGCTGTGGGACAATGTGGTCTCTCACATGCCGTTTTCACATTGGTCCTCGCATCACCATAAGTTAAAGTTGCATATGTTCTGAGTAATTCTATCTCACACACATAACGAATAATAGAATATAAAAATAAAATAAAAAACAATTCCGAATCAAAGAAAGCAGTTGCTTCAAAAGCTTGATCTGTGTGCCAAATCCATAACAAGGTATACAGCTAAGTTTTTAGATCAGAACTTCTGGCTATTAATTAGGGTTTTAGTTTTTTATGGATATATAATAAAAAGTTTATATTTCTATATTAAATTTTATAAGGTGATTTTTTTGGTATAATTTCTGATTTTATAAATTTAGCGGACTTGAATAAATAGTTTGGACTTTTACAACATCGAATAGCCGGTATGAGCAATCCGATAAAGAGGATAATAAAAAGAGAAGAGGATTTAGAAAGAGATAGAGTCTCGGAACCATAATTGAAGGGTCATGTTAAACTTTGGAATAGTTCTTCTTGCAGAGCAAGTGTTGCGAATCCCTTTGTCAATGACCGAGAACAGATCTTCGGCCGGAGTACGAATTCTCCTGAAGATGCGAGAGTTTCTCTCACGCTAGATCGAATAAAGGACTGCTTGAGCCGCGACCAATCTCAGCTCTGCCAAAGAATCCTCTGTAGTTGGGGATCTGAGCCACGCGAGAAGACCCGACCAAGTTTCAAACCCTGTGAAGTGGTATTGCGACAGCAAGGCACCATCTCCAAATGTCGAATCGAAAGGGCATCTTAAGAAAAGGTGATCCCTACTTTCTGCATAGATTTCGCAGAGATAGCAAGTATCATCCTCCACAATTGCCCAGTTTCGCATCCTAGACAGAGTTAGGAGTCTATCCAAACAACCTAGCCACATGATAAAAGAGTGCTTAGGGACCGATCCAGAGAACCAGACCTGATTAAACCAAGGGTCGTCCTCCTGATGGTTCCTTAACACACTCCAAGTATCTGAGAAGATAAATTTTTTCTTAGGCTCTCCAGAAGCAGCTAACCATAGATATTTATCCTCCTCTGAGTCTGCAGTTTCTACTGAGACCAAATAGCTTGCAGTTGCTCGATTTTCCTGTTTCTAGCTCCCCCAAAAATCCAGTCATTCTCTGTTCTGGCGTGGGCGACTTTTGCATCCAAAGGTAGCCCTAGGATCTGGTGCACATTTGAACCTAGGAAAGATAATAGGTCCCCAAATGGCGTCCATGAATCATACCAGAAAGAACAAGAGTTGCACTTATCTATCTCACAAGATAAGAAATTTTTTGCTGAGTCTCTGAGTTTTAGTAACTGCTTCCACATTCAAGAACCCCGACTGTTTGCTTTAAGGCACCAGAAACTCTTGCCACATTATAAGGTGATTTTTACAATATTCTTGTGAAACCTATCTATTTTTATCAAAATTATAACGAGACCAACATAATATCATTTCATCAACTGTTACTGTTAGTATTGTTAAACGCATCACATCTAAATTGACTGTAGAGTGTAAAGTGTAAACCATGCGGACTCTTTTTTTACTTATTCCCATCTAAATGATTTTAAGCAGTCTTTTTCCAACTTTTTTTCCATGCATGTGCTTTCTTAGATTTAGTCTGCACATTAATTTGTCGGGTCAATAATCATCGATATTCTTGAACCAGACTTACAAAAAAAAAACATATGATGAATATATATTCATAATTAATTTCATAACATGATCAACATAACCACAAATACCTAAGCATATGGTTTGTTTGCAAAAAAAACAAAAAAACTAAGCAACCATTACTAAAAATATTAAAAGATAAAATAAACATGCTTTATACTTATACAAAGCATGTGTTTGTAGTATGTCATATTATAAATATATCTATAACATGCATTTGTTGCTAACATGTTTTCTTTTTTGATAAAAATATTTGCTCACATGTTCTAGCAAGATCCATGTCTAGAATTCGCGACTGGAGTTGATAGTCTAGTGGTTAATCCTCCCATATCACCACTACTACTATCAGTATGTCTAGAAGCAAGTTTAAATTGAAAAGATTGTATAAACAAAAACCATTTTGTCATCTAAAATGTGAGCAGTTTTTTTTAAAGGTGAATGTATCATTTTCTATGGTGTTGGTGGTTAAACCTAAATTTAGATTTTAGGGTATAAAACCGGGGTCACATAGGACATAGCCATGTAAAATTGGCTTCATGTTACCCGTGGATCCAAATCAAATGAAATAGATTTATAAACTATTAAAGAACCACATAAACCAATATGTAACTGACCCCTTTTCACATCTGTCTCAGCCAGTAGTAAGTATCCTCCTTGTGTACAACCTTAATTTTCACTTCCATGGACCCTCCATTTCCAAGATCCAGTCTCATGTTCTGTCTACAACACATATTATCTACACATTCATGCTTTCCTAGTGTTTAATAACCTTGGATTGTTGTTTCATTATAACCGGGTTAATCCAATGTCTCGATCAGTAAACCAACATGATTGGTTAAGTTTATAGATTGATTCTCATTCAAATTATACATTGGGTGCCACAGTAGATGGTGGTTGTAAACCGTCAAATTATGAGAAAGGAACATTTTACGGAATAAAGTTTTAGTTATGGCGAGTCTAAACTCATCTTATCTTCTTGTTCTTATCCCTTAGAATTCATATATATATTTCCAACATTTGTGGCAGAGGAGAGAGGAAAAAGGAGAAGGGGACAGAGGGGGATTGGTAACTAAAGAATAGATGAGGCCTGAATCTATTAAAGACTTGTGTTCCAGTCTACACACTCACATGCACATAACATGCGTCTTTATCATTCTGTTGATAATACAATTTATATCCCTCATTCTCTAATGTATTAAGAATCCGAAACTAATTTCACTTGTTTCAAATAGAGCTTGTCCAATTCCGTTTTGTTTAACCCAACCAAACCTTTAAGCCAATCCCAAATCAAAACAAAAAATTTAATCCCAACTAAAAAATACACCAACCAAAACCAGACCAAAGAGAACTAAACTATAACTTCGCATTTGTTTCAATCTTCCAAACTAAAATATAATTGTTAGCTATTTCAACACTGATTCCTATAATCGAAACCCCAAAAGTCCTTATGGAAAAATATTATCATATTTCTTAAATTTTGATACCAAGAAGTTGAAAACACACCCCCATAACACTTGGACAGTTCAAACGACTGGCTTTATCGGTGCCTAATAAAACCACAACTCTCCCATTAATTTCTCACATGAAAATGTCAAGAGTAACATATGGCTCGACCACATTATCAAGGATATGAAATCATAGCACTTATAAATTTCATTACATAAGACGTCAACGCCTATGAGAAACCAATCATGAAAATAGAAAGCCAAAGCAAATCGAATAAATGTATTTCATTGAGACAGACTTGAGTAGCGTTGTCGATTTTATTCAAGCCAGCAAACGAAAGAAAGTAACTAGCAGCATATCCATTTAGGAAAACTATCACAAGCCTTATGCTTTTCAAGTAGTAAATATCTCTGTTTAGAAAGTGATTACCAAAATTTAAATGTAATCCATCTGGAGATTTATGCAGAGAAACAGCGATGACCACAAGAAAGGAGAAAATAATGCTTATGGGATCGTGCGCTGGTATAATGGTAGAGCACCCAAGGCCTCTCGTTCCTTTCTTTCCCTCTCAACCTGCAAACACACAACATAAAGACAGTGATGACAATGATGATTTATCCTAGGTTACAGAAAAGTTACATATTAAGTACCATTAAAACATTACAAACACTATATCTCTGATGCAACAATTCACGAAATAGGGAAACATAAGATCTGAACAACATCTTGCTTCAAACAACAAAGGAAAAGTTATGCAGCTCAAAGTTTCAATCATTGTTTCAGGCGGTATACAACAAACTGAAAGCATATCAATGCAGAGAAGAAAAAAATGCTTTTTATTCCAGTAAATTGCAGTTTGATTCTTTCTAATCTAGAGGCAGATACGGATTTATGACTAATTTCATCAAAAAGAAACTTACAAGAGCCAGCATCTCTTGAAGATAGCCACGGAATGGGGTCTGCACCGCCTGTATACGGTATAACAACATCGAATTAGAAAGTTACAAAACCCAAAAAGAATGCCTTAACAGTTGCAATTCTTGATAGCTTAACATTGCCCACCAAAGCCATTGTCAAGAGCACAGTAACGCAAGAGACAAGCATAGAATATGTATAAACTAGATTGTATACATCTAAGCTCCAATAGAACACCGAAGATAATGTAAGGTAATTTAACTAGTTCCAAACAATTTAAAATTTTGTTTCACTCCAAATTATTCCTCCTTCAATTTCTTCATTTTTCTACCAGAAGACGAATCAGAATCTAAACTTTCCTGAATAACCTAACATTCACCATATCCTAGATAAAGTTTCATCGGGAACCAAAGAAATAGAAAATGAAATATACCTGAAGATCCTTGGGGAGGTACTGGTGCTTCATGGAGAGGTCCATGGCACGCTTGAGACGCTGGTTACGAGCATCGACGACCTCTCTAGGCAATCTGTTCATAGCCTCTTTTATATCCATGTTGTAATACTGATCGTACAGATCATCGTACCTCAGACCTGAATCATTCCAATCAAAATACAAAGGAAATAAGATTCACTGCTGAACAGATTGATAAACCAATTCAGATTCGGATTATTAGGTTTTTCGAGAGAGATCTGACCGTATCTTCGAAGGCGAGTGGATATGGCTTTCATATGCATACGAGCGAGGAAGTTCTTCTTCGGATCGATGAACGATTGAAGAAACGACGACATTGTTCTCTTTTTCCCTCTCAATTTCACAGATTGCGGTGAATTAGCTTTCTCTTGCGAATGAAAACAAGCTGCTGGAAGAGAGATAATGAGGGCAAATTTACAACGTAATACGAAACGACGTCGTGTAATCGACTTATTAGTGGCCCATATAAGCTTATTTATATGACATATTTGGGTCACGTATTTGTTCATGCCCCATCAGAGTAAAAAAATTATTATGCTGGGATTTTCTTGCTGTAGTCTCATTTAATATGCTGCGATATATTGTGTATTATATTGACTTTCTTTGCTCAACGAAACAGTATACTTGTAGAATAGTACTTCGCCATGGTAAAGCCCGGGTTCAATTCCCATTTTGACCCTATTTTTTTCTTTCAAATAAGTTGAGATGCTATAACTAAAGTAATAAATCTTTACACCCAAAAAAATAGTAATTATATGCTTGGGCACTCTTAGAACTAACATTACCACCCGAAATCTAGATTTTGAGGTGTTAATTTAGGTTTGGTTTGCTAAGAAGTTGGCTGAGGTCGTTCGTCACGTTCCGGTTTGGGTTCAAGGTTTAACAAATACATGCATTTAACTGGTATTCAATGTATTTAAGATTCCTTTTATCTCATTCATATGCCGTCTTAGATTGTGATCTCAATCCGACCAAATCAGGAATTGGGGCAATTCTAATAAAAGTTCCGTTGAAGTCATTCACATGTGTATGTTTTTTTTTTCTTTTTTTGTGACATCGTTTGAATATGTGTAGATAGGTAAAGGTATATAGATGGTAATTAAATGAATCCTATAAATTGATACCAGTTGTGAAAAGGGGGTTTAATTAATATACATGGAATCAAGTGTACTGTGAAATGATAATCTTGTTATATATATAGATATGATTTCCCACAAAAAGAAAAAGAAAAGGTATACAGATATTTCTAAGTTAAACAAAAAAGTAAGAAATAACTAACACCACTTGAGAGTTGAAAGGCATGTTTTTGTCTGCTTATGATTAATTAACGTAGAAAGTTATTATTGTTAAGTATTGTCTCAAGTTGCGGTTGTTAATTTAAAGTTAAAATGTGGTGCTTTTAGTGCATCTCAATTCTTATGTTCCCACTATCTTAACAAAGCATTTTAAACAGTCTTTTTTTATTCATCATCTCTAAATAACCTTTAATTAATGTTAGGTTGAAGAGTATAATCACGTAGGTACTTACTTTAGTTTGCTATATTTTTTCGTTTGGTAGGATTTTAGATCACGAACCAAATCCTATCTGCTAATTTTTTACCGTGTGAAGTCGTCGTCGTACAGGGAAAATACAAAGCAGATGACATGAATATTATCTTAAATCTTCTGCTTACATCATCCATTATCGTGAAATAGAAAGTAGGTCTAAAGTTTAGTCCCATGAAGTTCTTGATGAGCTCATGATTTTTGTTTTCCAGATAATTCCTACAATATTTAATAACGCACAACTTAAGTTTTAAAGAAAAACCTACAATGCTTCTATTTTATTGTATTAATTTCTTCTCTTATCATTCTTATTGTACTCACAAACATTGTCTCTTTAAGAGAGCTCGAGTAAATAATGAATGAAGGTCCGTTAAGAAGTTAAAAAAAAAAAAAAAACTTAAGTTTTAAAGGCTTCATTCCTTTTTTCTGGTTTCTAGAGACAACGGATAATCTCATCTAGAGTATCCGGTTTGGTTAATGCCGGTTACCACGTATAGGTTATATGGCCTTGTATCAGAAGTCAGAATTAATGTTTTGACTTGGAACAGTGTAAAATAGTTTTAGCATAATTGAACCCTTAAGCGCATATATACTACTACCCTCTCTGCTAAGTGCTAAACACAAGTTGAATTAAAATATTTATTGGATTACATTAAATTATCATATCGCTCTAGTTCTCAAGAAACATTCTTAAGTTAGAACTTAGAACATTAGGATAAATAATGAACTTTATTGGATTGAATAATTGAAAACTTCCGTAGAATTAATATTTTTACACATAACGCTCTACTCGCTAATAATGCTAAACAGCTTTCATATCACATGGTTTTGGCCTCAATGGCATATTTTACCTTCGCTTTAATTGGCCCTTTCTGGCAGTCTATTTGTTTTTTTTTTTGTTAATAAATGTATATTTTAGTTTAAATTTTGTACTATCTCAGACAAACTAATGTCTATTGATATAGATAGAAGTTCTATTTACTTAATATTTGATTCTTACACTTTACACAAAATTCCAATTCCTAAGTGTTTGATAGTGAGGTTAATATAAATATTAATTAACATCGATCAGTTGAAAAAATGTATTAAATTTGGATGCTGAATGCAAATTGAATTTATTTTATTAATATTAACAGCACTTTATAGATTATTTTTGTGTGGAAAAGCTTAAGAAATGGAACTTTATCTACACTTTAATTGTTTTTGGTTGGACATTAGATTGATTATGGTTTGTGGATTTTGATTTGATTATTATTTCTTTACAAAACGAATAAAGTGTCTGCATATTGTTTGGATAAAACGTTTCAGATTCTTAATTAATTTTTAAGATGGGAATATCCCATCAGTCTAAATTCTGGGAGACAAACGAATTTTGGAAAAAAGTATTCCAAGTTCGATTCGTTATTATCCACTCTTCCCTAAAAAAAAGAGCCACGAATATAATTTACAACAGTCTGTTACTACTTTGTTATTGAGTCTCAAGTTACACAAAAAAAATGTCAACGCTTGGCGAAATCTGGCCTTTTTGTTGATTTTTTATTTTATTTTGCGGCTGTTATAAAATTTACCTAATGTACCAACTAGGTACCAGCCAATACAACCTATATAATATCATTTCGATATATATACGAACCAATTATGACAATAAGATATACACAAAAAGTTTTTTTTAATACATACATATATATATATATATATTAAACCAACCCTTAACCGGGAATTGGTAGAAATTATAGAAAACCGAAAAGAGATACAATAACCGATATAAACCGGAATACTCACCCAAAACGAAAACCTAGGCGCCGAAGAAGGAGTCCTCCACCTCCTGTGAACGGCCAGAAACCGCCATAAACAAGAGCTGCCGCAACTCCAGAGTCACTTCACCGTCAATTCCAATCAAATAGGAATGGAATCGTAACTTCTCTTTGTCAATGGTTTATCTCTATCTTGCTGGATTATTTCAGCTTCTATGCACATCGTTCCTCTCTTCATTATCTCATCTCTCTACTTTGTTTGTTTCAGAAGGGTAAATTTGTCATTACAATAAGGGAAGAAATGTTTAATTCTATAAGTACTCTATGCTTATGCCTATTTAGACAATGACATCGAGAATTTATGGTTTCTGGGTAATTAATTCTATAAACAAAACGTAGTCCATCTAGATATCAAAATGATTATGTATGTGTGTTAAGAAGACATAATCCTGTAGTAAATCGTTAGAGAAAGACATAAAATAGCCGTCTAAGAAAAGTTGTCGTTTATAGACATAAACGGTAGTATGATCTTCAGCAGTTACAATTTCAATTTTCTTGTCGAATTCACTATTGATCAATACAAGAAACTATAGTACCTTTTGCCAAGTATCAAATGATTCGGGATCAGAATCGATCATTTTCAAAACCTTTGATAAATCAACGTTGATTTAATATTCAAATTCAACCACATATGTTAAGAAATGATAAAAGCAATATTTCCATTAACCTTATTTCAATTGTCTCTTCGGATTCACTCCTAGCCAGGACACTAGCCCTCTGATAATTAGAATAATATAATTGATGATGGTGACCACGAAAATAGGAAACTTCAAAAGTTACCTATGAAATATATTTGAATCAATTGGACTAGAATTGGTTCACAATTGTTGCGAAGTTTTTAGTTCGAAAATAATGTATTAATTTTTGAAAAAATAAAAATGACAAAAGTAAAACAAGTACTAACTGTTTTTAGTCAATCTTGATGAACAATAGGTGTATATTAATAAAAATTTCCAAAGAGATGTGGTAGTCTTGTAATGTAAAATTAATGAAAGGTTAAGATAATTACAAAAATTGTTTATTTTCCAAGTATTTAAAGGAAGAAGTTGCTTTTGCAATTTACCTAAAAGTGTGTTATCCAAATCTGAATATTCGTGTGTTAAAAGACCATCGGGAAAATAGTATATCTGAATATGCATCGTGCCATGCCTTGAAAGAAAATTATTGACACAAACTACTTTTTGTTCTAAAATCGAAATTTTTTTAGAAAATAATTCTTTTCCCATGATATTTATCCAAATCCATAGGAGTAGGTTGAATATGACTCAGCACCAACAAGTTTTTTTAAAGTAAAAAAATCATATACAATAATTAAAAGCGAAAAGAGTTAGTATTATATGAATGAATAGTGTTTAAAATATATTATTGTACTAGAAAACATATAACACGCACAAGGAAATTCTTGTAAATAACTCCGTTTTCTATAGACAAATCTTCTGCAAATAAGCAAGTACTGGCATCATCAAATTTTAGAACATTGAAATGATGTTAGAAATATTTAGAAAGTCTTTTTATATAAAAATAATAATTAGAAAGTATACCAACTTATCTACTAAATAAATTCTGCACTTCTATTGTAGGTTCGAGGGTTGACTCTACCTTTGGAGGACTCTCCTACTCCGATAGATTTACTTATTTCTATCCCACCAAACTCTGCACCCATCACTGACAATCAAACCAAACTCTAATAACAGTTTCATGTCCCCTCCGTCTAATGCATCATCCCTCGCTCCCAAACCTTTCATCATCTTCACTGAGTCATATGCCATATCCCTAGGTCCCCTGCCATTGGGAGCTGGTCTTTGAGTCTTTCTAGCCCTAATATTTGGTTCAAACCAAGCTATCTATAGTTGTTGCTCTGGGCTCTGTCTCTTCATTCCATTTTGGTTTTAATTTGTAGAAGCTTGTTCATTTGTATTGGCTTCACAATCATTTATTGAGCCATATGAACTTATATAAAACTATTATTTTCCATGTTTCAATAATAAACCCTTCATATATTAAAAAGAAAAAAAAAACTTATTGACTAAACAACAACAATATGTATGATTGCGTTATTTGCACATTTAAAAAAAAAATCCGTCAGTGTACTAACAACAAGGAATAAGTGTTCAGAGTTTACCTCATATCAGTGAGCTGGTCCACATGCTGCCACCATGTGATAACCCTTATACCAGAATATTCCCAGCATCCCAAAATCCTTCTTGGAAAAAATGAGGAATATACTACTAAACCGAATCAATTTTCTTTTATTTCCTTTTTTTTTGAGTTTCTTTTTCTTTTCCTTTTGGGGATTTTTGTTGTTGTTCAACTCTTTTATGATATATGATCTGTTCAACATTTTCATGTGAACAGTGAGCGATCCAGAGAAAAAAAAACATCTGTTTAAAACTAGACAGTGATACATTAAACTATGTGTCTATTGGTTTGATAGACATCTGAATATATATTGAAAATGTGATATAATTCTATCACCACATCCGCCAACTTCTTGCCAAACTAAAGTATGTACCATTTGGTGTATAAAACGTTTAACGTATTTTTGGTAAGTAAAATTTTTGTTGTTGTTAGGCCTGAAAAACTTTTACTACTAAGCATATTCAACCTACCAAAGTTTTTTTCTTTTTTTTTTTTGTTAAAAAACATATTCAAAAGTTCGAATATGTTTGATCAATTTATTCAATTAAATGGTTGAAGTAGATGCGAAAAAAATCCGCTAATTCATACTTAAGATCTTTTTTTTTTTTTTATCATCACTTAAGATCAAAAAATTGTTTTTAAAATAAATAAATTTAGCAGCACAGGTGTATACCGTATACATGATTTGCATAACTTGAAAATATGAAATACTACTTCTTCTTTTTTGATAAAATAAATCTGTTTTTGAAAATGTATATATCACGCTAAACGTATATATTAAAGTAAATTTGGTCAAAGAACAACTTCGAAATACATAAATCGCATGGAATCGATTGAATTAAAGAAGATAACATTTACCGGCATAATTTGGTGGCAGGACAAGGAGGTCCATGTAAGTACTAGACGAGATAAGGTGTTTAGGACAAAAGACACGTGTATGGCTATCTTCCACGTAGATGTCTTTGTCCGCGTCTGATTATTGGCACGCGGGTCCTGGTCTCCAAGATCAGGACGATTTTAGCGAGTAGCAAATGGTTTTCATGATTTAGCAATTGTTATACTTTTTCAATTTTCTTTAAATCGCTTTGTAGAAATTTTCTATCTCTATGGACGTTGGGATGGATACAATCATCCAAAATAACTTATATGTCAAGGAACAAAACTATCGTGTAATCGTTTATAAACAAAATATTGTTAAGGAAATTCTTTAAGGTGTGCCGTTCTTTTGATTTTCATGTGAATTTTTTTAATAGATATTTGTATTGTCGTAATGTTATGTAAAAATGGGCTCTAATTATCTTGTTAATCTAACTAAACACGCTTTTGTCTAGTTTTCAGATTAAGAGTTCAGAAAATAGTATATCGAAAGTCTAATTGTTAAAAATGGATTTTATAGTACTATTATTTTTTAAAATAATAATTTAAATCGAAAAGGTTGTTTGAATATTAGGATAGTCCCGAGTATATCCGAATCTGTAATGCGAAAGTTGTCGTGATTGGCTATGCTGACATCAGATCTAGCTGTCTTTAGCCATCAGATCCGACTCAATTCCCAATCATCTACTGACACGTCATCTTCTTCCAAACTCAAACAGAGCATCAAAGCGCTTGTTCGCGGCGCCTTGTATCTGTTTCTCCCACCATTAAGATGGGTCCCATATCTAATGCGGGTCCCAAACACTTATCCGGGTCCCACGTAGGCTTCGATTTTCTGACTATATATATCCTTCCAGTTTAATCACATTTTTCTTCAACCCAAAAAAGTAGTAAAAGAATTAAGAGAAACCAAAAACAAAAAATCCCCTCTCACCTCTTGAAAGCGATGGATCGGCAAAATTCTGACGACATCATAAAATTTCTCGACGGCATGGCTAGCTCTGATGATGTTTTATTTGGCTTTCTTGACGAAGGAAACCAGTCACCGGAGGATTACATCGTCTCCGGTAACTTCGCCGCCGGGGACGAATCTGATGCTGACAACGACGCCATAGATTGCAATTCAGAAGAGAACAAAAGATTCTGGCAGGAACAAGAACAACTTCTCCAGGTAATTGTTGTGTTTATATTGAACTCTAAAACTATTATTCTCTCTTATTTGAGAAAAGTGCCAATATTGCTTTGTGTGGGGTCTCATTAATTTTGTTTTGAACCAAAATCTGAAATGTGTAGGCGACACTGTATAGGACAAGTTCAATTGAGGCAAAGATAAGACAAGCAACGAAGGAAACGTTGAAAGAACTAAGATCAAAGGGTTTGCAATGTGTCTGCCGGAGACAGGTGACCGGCAGTTGCCGTAGCTGTTTACGCACCGAAGTATCTCGCCGCCTCCGAGACGCCGGCTATGATTGCGTCATTTCCAAATCCAAGTGGAGAAGTTCTCATGAGATCCCTGCAGGTAATAAATTAAACCCCATTTTACTCAAATCTTTTAATTCTCAATATTCTATTTTCCTAATTAAGTTACTCTTTTGATGTCAAGACAAAAATTAAGGAAGTGATTTGTGATTTTTAGATTTTAGAATTTTTTTGAAGATTTCGTTTGAATATGGACTTGTTTTGAAACTTTCACCGATCTTAATCATCATTTACTGAAAAACCACGTCAACGGAATTGTCTAGATATTTTAAAATAATAAATATGTAAGTTGAACGTGTTACGCCCTGAAGCAAGTTGTCATTAATAATAGTTTTTGGACTAAGCATGATGTTAATTAATCTAAAATATTAGGTGAGCATGAATATTTGGAGATGGTGGACAAATCGGGTTCGAAGAAAGGCGAGATCCGGGTGGTGATCGAGCTATGTTTTAGGGCAGAGTTTGAGATGGCGAGAGGCAGTGAAGAGTACAAACGACTCATCGGTATGTTACCTGAAGTGTACGTCGGAAAAACAGAGAGGCTTAAATCATTGATAAAGATATTGTGCACGGCCGCTAAGAAATGCATCAAAGACAAGAAAATGCACATGGGTCCGTGGAGAAAACATAAGTACATGCAGGCCAAGTGGCTCAGCACGAGCGAGAGAAAATCCGTGACGCCGGTTTCGGAGACGGAGGAGCATAGGTTACCGGAGGCAAAGCAGAGGGTTTCTATGTTGAATTATGGTCGTTTTGGTGCCGGATTGGCCCGTCCGGCCGCCGTGGCGGTCGTGTGATTATATAGACGAACTAATATGATACGTAAGTTAGGGGAATAAAGTGAAATGAGTTTCGCTTTGAGATTTTGTGAAATTGTCTTAGCGATGGTTTTGTGTGTGCCCTAAGCAGAGCAATTTCTTGGACCATTATAGTATAAGTATACAAAGCGCTATTTTAATTAAGATAAATTTATATATCCATGGTTGGGTAAAAGATTTCTCCATGTGGTTATTATCTAAAGTCAACACGGTTTTGTAAGAGTCACTTAAAATCTTGTTTATTTGACAAATGAACAAAACGTGAGTAATACCACATAAGAAAACATGAACTGGTAGATCAGAGATATTTATACTGAATCAACGCATACGTCAACAATCATCTTAGTATACGCATTTTTGTTTGTCTCAATATTAATTTGTTCCTAAATTTAATAAGGCCTCCTTGACACCTATGAAGTTGTACGAAAAGTTTATGAAAAAAAAAATCAATGTTGAAGAAAGCGTAATATATAAAATGGAGTAGACGTGAAAGTATCACTTTTTTTGAATTAATAAATAAATAGTACTACATCTCTATCTATATTTCTAGTAGTTTCTCGTGGTAACAGCAACGGAATAAAAACAAAAGAAAGAGAGAATTTTTTTCTTTAATTATTGGGTGTCTATTAAAAGGGCATGCGGATAATAATGATACAGAAGCCCAAAAAGCCCAGTTTTTATTAAAAAAAATGTGTCGATAGACCCGCTAACCTCGTATGTACGGGTTAAGCCTTTGGGCCTTTTCCACAGTTATATAATTGGGATTGTTAATTTACACGGTGCATTATTCTTCTTCAACGCACCGTAGCAGATAGATATATCTTGCATTTTCTCTTATTCTCTAACGTTGATGCACCGGGATGGTCAAAGCATAATCAAGAGCTTATAATATACTTCATCATCAAGAGTCGAAGGGAAGTCGTGGAGAGACTGAATGCTTGATTACTGATAACTGATCTGAGGTTTTATAAATGGATTTTTAATGGTAATATATCTCTACTTTTTTCTTTTAACGACACTGAACTTTTTGAATGAATGTTTACTGCAGTTATTTAAGAGTTGATTAATTAAAGATCGTTCACTAAGGATGCTGAACTTGGTCGCTCACTGTTTGACCAGGCAATTCGCATAGTTAAGTGGGAAATTAACTAAGATTTGCTCATTTTCTTCACATATATAGAAAAGTAAGATTTGCTTGAATTCTTCAATGAATATCAGTATCGACCGAAGATTAGTTTTTTTTTTAACGTCATTACATATGAACCAATTAATTAGTTGTTTTCATTGTCAGAAACATAACATTTATAGAGAAACCCAAGATTTTATTATATGGAGAAGTTTTTCATGAGCTCTGTGAAATACCAAAAAGTTATAACAAACATAGAACAAGGACAAATACGAAATGGGAGAAATAGAAACGGTTCCAGCAAACATAATAATAAGGCACATTAATAGTAAAACTCAACAGTAGAGAAATCAACATCTCTCACAAATTAAATGACCAGAGACAGTGTATAAAGGCTAAGCCATTGAACTTATCATAACCACAAGAACCAAGCCTAGAGGAATCACCCCCGGACCAACCAAACCGGCCGAATTGCGAGCTGCCACCGCTGGCCCTTGAGTCGGAGTAAGAACTTCTGAATCGGAAGCATCCACTCCTGGAGAAGGTGCAGGCGAAGACATAGTCTGATGGACCGGAGACGCTGAGGGTGACGGTGAAGGAGAGGGATGACGAGGAGTGTGGCTGTGGTGGACGGTGGACATGACCGTTACAGCTAGCTTCTGACCTTTGAGACAGTTTCTGGAGTTGCCGCTGACGAAAAAGAATGGGCCTGAGCGGCTAAGTAGGAAGAGAGAGTCACCGTGTGATAGGGAAGTGATGGGGTGAGTCGTGTTGCATGTGTTGTACTCTTTTTCACTCACTTCCAACACTGAATCTTTTCCCTTCACGTACTTAAAATCTTGCAAAATCAAAGTCACAAACAGTTTATATTACCTGATCATGCATCAAAGACATTATGACATTTTAAAGAGACTTACAAAGAGTGTCGTTGACTTGAAATCGGTTGCGGTGAGACCAATGAGAATAGTCCTCGGAAGGAGTAAGGACCCAACCATCTCTCCCACCAACATAGAACTTGTACCCATTTGATAACCCTATTGTATACCCCAAACCCATCAACATCACAAACATCAAGTAAACATCAAAACTTTTGACCAAAACCATCCTTCTCCGATCCAAAATTTTAACTAATTAACCACAACTTGCTAATTTCTTTAAACTTAACTCGTTAATTTTCTGTGTGTTGTGGGAGCTTGTATGTGGTATTTATGGTGAAAGTAGACAAGACATAGCCGTTAGGTAAAGCTTTTGGCTGTGCATCGATATCTCGAGAAAATGCAAAATTAAGTAGAAGCGTTTCGTTTTTTTGCTCATCTCTTTCTTTTATTACACGTTTCGACATGCAATGGACTTAACGGCTATCTACTTTTCACTCTCTTCCTCCAATCCCCAAGACAACCATATTTTTAGTCAGATCCCATCAAGTACAAATTAAAATCCATAAAAATATATTTCAAACTTGTATAACGTATATTGTCTTATTTTATTTGTACTACTTATTAGACCAGGCATCAGGGATAACAAAATATAAATTGTTAAAAGAAATCGAGTTTATTTTCGACCAAAAAATTTGATAATGAACAAAACAAAAAAATTGTACATAACATGGAAGTATGGAACAAACATCTAGCATGTGCAATAAATGAAAGTTTATAGAATCGTGATTGTAAATATATTTTTTGTAGCTTTGAATATCCAAAAATGTTATTCTAGCAAAAAATTGTTTGACTGTGCTATTCTAGACGTCAGTTTTCGGCTGGAAGAAGAAATTCATTCTTCTCATTTGACTGTCAATACTCGATAGAATTGATCGAAGATTATATGTATAACTTTCCGAAATTTGAATATGTCTAATATCTTAATTAAAGGCATCATGGGTCTTATTATATCTAGTTTCCATTTTTTCTGAGCTAATATATATATATATATCGATAAAATTGAGCTATTATATTTACTTTCCTGAATACGAAGATATCTAATATCTTAAGGTAATCTTATTATATAGCTAGCTACCAATATGAGCTAATTATAATAATGCATAATTAGCTCATATGGTAGATATATAATTAGGTTAAAAATCAATTTGGAACCGGACAAATATATTAATTTATCAAAATATTAAATTTTAAAAGTTTAACTATATATTCATAGCTAATATTCTTTTATCGATAGTTTTATACAGTAGTTCAAATTTTTTACATATAATCCAGATAGGTAACTGATGACATGGGATAGTGTCTATATTAACATTTATTCCGGGCTTAGTAAGGAATTTTTCCAAACAATTTTTTTTGGAAAGAATCCTTAAAAATTGAAAGTCTTTCAAAAAAAATATAGTAACCCTACTAAAATCCATGATATTATTTTCCGTCAATGTGGGTGTTAAATAAGAATTAATTCATATATTATTATAGATATCCAAAAAAAATTGTATTTTTGTGGAAATAGATAAATAGTTAGAGTAATTTTATGGAAAATATTCCAAACTTTTAATATTGAAGTTTGAGTTTTATTTTAAATGATGGCCAATAAACATTGAACGCGTAAAATATACAATGAGATAAGAGATATTTATACTCCATGCGCTTAATGTGTCGTCAAACGAATCTAGTTTTGATAGGAAAGAAATCAAACACAATTGAACTAAGGAGGGAAAGTTGTTAGAGGGGTAAAAGAGTCAAAATACATAAATACAGATTACAGAAGGTCACACACCAAGTTTAGAAGAAACGAATTCGGGAGCAACCCATGTGTGCGCTTCTCGACAACCGAACGTGAACGGATTTTTCACTTAAATCATTATCATCGACGTTTCTTCTTCAACCTCCGATCAGAGAGAGAGTAGAATCGATCGGTATGGAGACGAAGAAGAAGATGGTGTGGTTTTGGCCGGAGAAGCACCACGGTGGAGGAGTAATCAACGAGGCGGAGACTGATGCGGCGGATCATATATCGATAGAAGGAACAATGAGTCATTATAGCTTTAGCAAAGGTCTTCTTCCGCCGCTTGGAGTCGGAGCCATCGGTCGCTCTAGCCGCCACATCAAGCTCCGCTGCTTCATCGTCTCTCCCTTCGATCCTCGCTACAGGTACCACGATTTTTCCATATAATTAAGTCGCTGAGTCTGGCTTGAGATTTTATGATCGATAAATCGTCGATGCATGTCGTAGAATTCTCTTTTCCGTTCTTCTGAGATTTATATTTTCTTAATTTTTACTCCATTGAAGTTTATAATGAGATCAATTCTCTCCAAAACTATGAAACTATTTTCAAATCTCGATGAATCTACATTGTTCGATCAAGTGCTCGTGTTGAAGAGAGATCTGATTCCGTGATCTCGTAGTTTTAGTTAATCCATTGGAATCGTATAGGTTTGCTTTTGCACTCAGAATAAATTAATTGTCTTCAATGCAAATTCTACATAAAGCTTTTTGTGTTCTTTCTCCTTATCCGATCCATCAGTTACTTTATCGTTATGTAATCATGTCTATGATTAGTATCACTGATGGTGAGTTTTATAATGTGGATAAATTTTCAGGGCGTGGGATTGGTTTCTAGTGATTCTGGTGCTCTACACAGCGTGGGCATCGCCTTTTGAGTTTGGGTTCCTACAAACACCAAGAGCACCTCTCAGTATTCTTGATAACGTTGTCAATGGATTCTTCGCTTTTGATATTGTTCTGACATTCTTTGTTGCCTTCTTGGACAAGGCAACTTATCTCCTAGTGGATGATCCCAAGAGAATAGCTTGGAGATATACCTCTACTTGGCTGATTTTTGACGTGGTATCTACAGTTCCTTATGAAATTTTTGCCAGCTTATTGCATAACACTATTCAAGGATATGGAATTTTTAGTATGCTGCGTCTATGGCGTCTGCGCAGGGTCAGTAAATGTTTTGCCAGGTGAGATGTGAATGTGTAACATTTTCCATTAGTATATATGTGTACAAATCTCTGGAATACGGTGTGATATTTGATAAGACTGATCATCAAGCTCTTCTCTTCTTTGTAATAGTCTTTCTTAGTTGCCTTGTTTTGAAAATTTTCAGATTGGAGAAAGATCAGAACTACAGCTACTTCTGGATTAGATGCACAAAGCTTCTCCTCGTTAGTAACTAGCTGTACACTGTCTTACAATGAGCAATTATATTTTTTTGCTTCAGTTTGAGACATTGATGGTTGCAATGTAGGTGGCTCTCTTTGTGGTTCATTGCGGCGCCTGTTTCTGCTACTCTATTGCTGCACATTACCCAGACCCTTCGATGACATTTATGGCACTTGCGGAGCAAAATTGGACAAAGAAATCTTTGCTTATCCGCTATATTACAGCAATGTATTGGTCCATAACAACCTTCTCAACAACGGGTTATGGTGATATACATGGTAACAATGCAAGCGAGAGAGCCTTCATTCTCTTCTACATGATTTTTAATCTTGGATTGCTAGCTTATATAATTGGTAATATGACCAACTTGGTGGTTCATGTGACCAGTCGCACCAGAAACTTTGTAAGTTCTGTTTATGGTTTTGATTAGTTGCTCATTTCTTCCTTTCGTATGTACAATTCAAACATATTATCCAAGAAACACAAGAAATGTTCAATGCAGTTTAGTTTTGAACCAACTATTGTCTTATCCTCCTGCTAGAGTCGTTTTATTTTGTTTTGATTGATCTTGTTCATTCTCATTATTTCAGAGAGATACCATCCACGCGGCCTCAGCGTTTGCTCAGAGGAACAATCTTCCAGTGCGCTTGCAAGAACAGATGGTAGCTCATTTGTCTTTGAGGTACAGAACCGATTCAGAAGGCCTACAGCAGCAAGAAATCATCGATTCCCTTCCCAAAGCTATTCGTTCCAGCATATCACATTATCTGTTCTACGAAGTTGTGGACAAGATTTACTTGTTCCATGGAATTTCTAATGATCTTCTTTTCCAATTGGTATGTTTGTCATTGGCAGAGATTCACACTTTTCTACCTTCCTTTGATGAAACACACATTTAACCTCTGATGTTATGTAGGTCACTGAGATGAAAGCCGAGTATTTTCCTCCCAAAGAAGATGTGATTTTGCGGAATGAAGCACCGACAGACTTTTACATAATGGTCACAGGAGCTGTTGTAAGCTTTTTTTGGTTATGTCAGCTAAATAATAATATTTCTCATTCGATTTTTTGTTTTAAAAATTAGATGACATCTCTACTATATGACAGGAATTCATTGCACGCGTGAATGGAGTGGATCAGGTAAAAACCACACTGTTATTCCCCTTTTAAGACAGGGTTTTAAGTTGTGATTTCTGTATTTGTTGCAGGTAGTTGGTGAAGCACATACAGGTCATGTTTTTGGTGAAGTTGGGGTTCTATGTTACAGGCCACAGTTGTTCACAGTTCGTACCAAGCGATTGAGCCAATTGCTTCGTCTGAACCGTACAGCATTCTTAAATCTTGTTCAGGCAAACGTTGGTGATGGGGCAATAATCATGAATAATCTTCTTCAGGTTGGTCCGAAGCTATTTCCTTATAAATCCATAGTGACTACAAATTTTTAGTGGGTTTACTATTTTGTCTCATACGCGATGTGTTATGGTCTAATGCAGCATCTGAAAGACTCTGAGGATCCAGCGATGAAAAGCATTTTGGCTGAAACAGAACTCATGTTGGCTCAAGGGAAAATGGATTTACCTCTTAGCTTATGTTTTGCAGCTTCCAGAGGAGACGATTTACTGCTGCATCAGTTGCTGAAACGAGGCTCAAATCCTAACGAAACTGATAAGAATGGTCGAACCGCGCTGGTCAGTCCCGAAATCCTCTATATAAACAAAAGATCACATCATTTTCACTCCAAGAACTATCAAAATCCTCACTCTATATATGTTTTTTTTGGTGTGTTATTTATCTCAGCATATAGCAGCATCAAAAGGAAGCCTATATTGTGTTGTATTACTTCTCGAAAATGGAGCAGATCCTAACATTAAAGGTATAATATAACATAAGCTTCACGAGTCCATTTTGCATATATAATCCAGTAATTGTAGTAACTGCTAAACTCCTTTTGCAGATTCAGAGGGTAATGTAGCATTATGGGAAGCAATCATTGGAAGACATGAAGAAATTGCTAAACTCTTATCAGAAAACGGTGCAACGCTAAGCTTCGACACAGTAGGCCATTTCAGTTGCCTAGCCGTTGAACAAAACAACTTAGATGCACTCAAAGATATTCAAAAATACGTGGGAGATATCTCACTCTCAGATGGCAACGGAACCACAGCTCTGCACAAAGCAGTCTCAGAAGGAAACGTAGAGATTGTACAATTCCTGTTAGAGCAAGGAGCTGATATGGACAAGCCAGATGTTTACGGTTGGACAGCTCGTAGTCTTGCTGAGCATCAAGGACAGGAAGATATCAAGGCTTTGTTTCATAATCAGAGACCAGTGGAAAGGAATCAGATATTTGCTTCTGGCACACCAGAGGTTAAACCATTGATGAAGCATTCCAGCGAGCCTGTAATGATTCACCACCGTTCAAGGGAAACAACTCCTCTGGTAGGTGTCGTTTCTCAGAGACGGAAGCTCAGTAATTTCAAGAACTCGCTGTTTGGTATCATGTCAGCTGCAAACACTGGTAAAAAGCCTCTTGTTCTCTTCAACCTTAAATTAGATTGCGATAATTTCAAAACACCAATTTATAATTTCAATTGATACACACAGGTGATGAAGGAGTAGCATCTACAATAATAAGCCCAAAAAATGAAGGAGTAGGTGTGGCTTATCCGGCGAGAGTGACAATCAGTTGTGAAGCTTCATCATCCGGTAAAGTGGTAAAGCTACCGACTACTCTTGAAGAGTTCATTGAAATTGGTGAGAAGAAGCTGGGAATCGTAGCCACAAAGATTCTGACCAGAGAAGGAGCTGAAATCGACGACATCAGGCTTATAAGAGACGGTGATTTTCTCCTCCTTCTAAAGGTTTCTTGATTTACAAGTAAGTTTAAGATGTCGTATATTTCAAGGAATTTAGTACTTTTTATTATAATCGATATACATATAAACATTTCGGTCAACTGTATTGTGAACGGAAGATCAATAAAATGTAACTTCCTTACTCGCAGAAGTAGACAGTTTTATTACATGACCCACAATTAACAATCTAATATAAAAAGCTAAGTAAAGGAGTATTCTCTCAATCAATGACTCGCAATGGCAAGGAAATATAAAGTCTCTCTTTCCACAATAGAGTATATCAATCATCCTGATTTTATTTCTAATATAAAACAAGAAGTAACAAAACTTCTCTTTAAGCCCTAAAGGCAGAAATGAGAGAATTGTCTTTTGTTGTTGTTGTTGCGTAGTAAAACAGAGGTAGAGGATCAAACAGATTCATCAAAATATAACAAAAAGTGAGGAAACCGAAAAAAGACGTTTCATAGAAGAAACTATCAGCAAGTTCGTAGTTGTATCCTCTCTTTTTTCCCCATCTTTATTTGCCTTCTTCTTCTTCTATTACCTCTAAACATCATCTTCACAAGATTTCTTTTTTTTTTCTTTAAATAAGACTTAAGAATGTCCAGTGTTTTCCGGATATACCTGAAAGTATTTAAAATCATATAAAATGTCAAAAGCTGCAAACCACATAAAATTTATAAGAACTCGATTCCAAGAATGGGTTTGAGATATAATATATATATTTACCATCTGGGATCTGTCGTCTTTGACACTTACGGTTCTATGCTTGAGTTCACCTCTACTAGTAGTAATCTCATCCAGAATCTCTGCATCATAAAACTCGTCTTCACTGTTCTCAACAGCACTTATCGGAATATTATGTGCCTCTCTTAATTCCCCCTGCTCTCCAAAAAAAAAAAAAAAAAAAATCCACATCAGACATTTTTTTTATTTAAGTAATCTATTTAGCCATGACATTGACTGGAGAATTTACATACATTGAAACCGAAGCTGGAGTTTCGTTGTGGTGCACCAACCATCTCTTCATACTCTGAAGAATCTAAAACTTGGAGATGAGATGGATCAAAAAGTTTCGGGAGGATGTATTGTCTTAGTGCGATGAGGATGAAGAATGGCAATGGGAACAATATTCCTCCAACAGGTATCCATGTCACTCCATAACATATCAGAAAATATAGAAGCTGGAAGAGTGTAAACATAACAATCGACTTGTATGGTACTATCTCTATAAATGATGCATGTAAGCCTTCAAGAACTCTGTTCACACAAACAAACAAAAGAAATCAGAAATTTTATAAAATTTAGAAAAAAAGACGTTGTGATGAATAAGAAGAGTCACAGTACTTGAATCGACGACCAGGAGTGATGAATAGTAACTGTAGTCTTTCCCAGAATTGATTACCAGGGAGACTATCAACAGCCATGTAAGTGAAGTAACCCCATAGAACTGAAGTTGGTATCATTCTGAGAACTGGTACAGCAAATATCAACAATCCAACAAGGATTGATTGCAAGAGATTGCTCACTCTTTGCTCGTTTACTCTTACGGGCAAATGGTCTTCTATATGTACCTCTGGATAGAATTTTTTCCCCTTTGTGTCTTCTCCATCATTTGCTTTCATCACTGCCTCTTTCAAGTTTTCTAACTCTTTCACCACTGAAGTAGCCTGTAAACAGTTTCAAATTGATGAGAAATAAAGTTCTTGGTATAGCAAAAGAGTAAGACAAGGAGTGAATTAGTGCCTTAGGGGATGTCTCCATTTCTATAAACACATCTTGCATCCTCCCATAGATCTCTGAGTTGCTTGCTTTTGCCCTCATGCATTCTTTTGCTTTTTGGACCATTTTCTTTCGCATTTGCTGCAAAAGATTCTCAGACGTGTCAAGAATCAAACCAAGTCAAAATTAAGGTGAAAAATAAAACTCAATTGGGATGTCCTTTTTTTCTAACCTGCCTCTTAAGAACTGCAAGACTCTTTGTGTGCATAGGAGATTGTGGAATGACTCCATTCGAAGGAGGAAGTCCAAGTAGACCACAGATTAATGTCTACAACAACTTAGAAATTAATTAGTAATGATTCATTCTTTCATCCGTTTAAAACTTAAAAAATGAAAGCCATCATCCTAAGCATACCATGATTCCTAAAATAAAGATATCATAGTGATAAGCCGGCGGATTCTTGAGATTAAACTCCTTCTGTTGAGCCATTTGTGCAGATACACAGTGATCAAAGAAGTATAGACCTGCGATCATGATTGCTGGTATAAATGCAGCAAGGATGTAAAGGGGCGGGACCTTCCCCATATCCTGCAATTTAAAACCAAAAGCAATGATTGGTCTTTCTCTATTATAGAATATCACATTCACAAGGTAGGTAGGTAGTAGTAGTAGTACCTTGACGACTGTCCAGTGATACAAGGACTCGGATTCCCAAGGAAGTGGTAGTTCCAGCCTCCTTGGAACTCCTTCAGGAAGGTTTTTGGGGATTGTGTACGACAATGCGCTCCACAACACAAGCATGAGGAGAGTTCCATAATCCCCTATAAAACCGCGTAGCCACCCTGCAAAAGTGAAGCTAGTTATTGTTCAATGATTCTGTCCTGTCAAGTTTTATCTATGTAGCCAAGGGAAGTTTTCACATACTAAAGCCATATTTCCATGATCTTGCCCTCCTGCTTTTGAGAGCAGTGTAAAGAAGACCGAATGAGAATATGAGGGCAAGAAGACCATTGATATACCGCCATTGGAACTGATACACTTCCAATCTTGGATCGTCAGATTTTGGGACAAGAAACTCTCCTATAAGTCCCTGCATTTAGGAAACACAACAAACCTCATCTAAGTTTTAAAATGTTAAAATGACATTTGTATAACTTGTACCATGTTCAACTTTACAAATCAAAACCTTAACAGCCTCTTGGATAAAAAGAACGGTTATGAGCATTCCAAAGAGTTCTCCTGCAATTCTGGTAAACCTAGAGATGATGTTGCATGCGTTTAACATAGCAAGAAGGATAAGCAAAACTGATGTCCAAACACAGACCCTGATAAAAGAAGAAATTAGCAAATGAAAGAGGAATTAGCAAGTAAAAAAAGAAGAAACAGAAATGAATTAGTTGTGTTGACATACCATCCTGACCAAGCTAAGTAAAGTTTCTGACCCAACTCAGGCCTGCCTTTGCTAAAGCTGTGAAGATATGTATACATAATAATTGTGGGTTCTGCAACCCCTACTATCAACAGAGGTTGTCCACCAAAAACCGAATGAATAATTCCACAAATAGTAGTGGAAGCTAATGATTCTGCTATGCCAAGACTTCGATCTAAAAGCAAAGAGAGTGATCAACCATCACACAATGTTCTCTCTGAAAGCAACACTTATATATTGATGAAATGGTAGGATAGCAAACCTGTCTCTCTGCTTAACTGCTCGCCAAATGCAATGACAGGTAGGGCAGAGGCAATGAAAATATACAGAGTTGGTGCCAATATCCTAAAAAAAAAATCATATATAGTTGAAAAAACCAAAAAAATCTTAAAGGAAGATGAAATAAGAAGAAGCATACGAAAGAAAGAGACCTAACACCAGAATTGAAGGCAGCAAGCCAGTCTTGTTTGTAGCACTTTCTTCTTCCTTTGAAATCGTTAATAATTCCTCCAAATGGAAATTTAACTCCCTCCATGGCTGACTTTCACGAATCAGCAATTACCAATGAAGACCTGTGTGGATCCATCCACAAAACTTGATCAAATTAACAAATGATTCTCTAAATCATGAGCTAAGGATATACGCATGGCAATGTAGATAATAAACAAATCGATCAAACAAGAAGAATCCTTGATCAACACGTACGTTTTTTTCCTAATCGCTCAAACAAACGAAAAGACGAATTGAAATCAAACTTTTTCTCAAAATATAAGACGGAGACGTAACGTGCATGTGTGAATCGTCAAGGAAGGAAGAAATAAACAGAATGGAACCTGGAGGAGAAGAAGAAAGCGAAACACGGTCCTGGCCGCCGCCGCCGGAATAAAAATCAACCAATGTCAGGGATCGGATAATTAGACTCCGGTGGGAGAGAGAAATAAGGAAGGCAGATAAAATATGTAATCGGATCCCTGAGAGAATATTTGGAAACGCATTGCAGAGAGAGAGAGAGAGAGAAAGAGATTGGGTGAGATATATTCGCCACCTCCCGCGAAATAGTTGCTCTTAACGCTAAATCAATTTTCAAATTTTTTCTTTCTTTTTTGTCATCCAATTATGTATTTTTCTTTCACCTCAATCGATTTCCTAATTATAATACTATATGTTGATCATTTCGTTTTCATATTAAAAAAAAAAGTTTAAGATGTTACATATTTTATTTTCTTACGTGATAGTAGTATAGAAGAATAAAAACGCTAAATCTTTAAAAATATTTTGTAATAGGAATTAGGACGCAAAGTCATTCCACAAAACAATAAAAATATATTAACCATAAATTTCTTTTGAAATAGTTAAAAAAGAAAGATCCCACTACTGTATTTTGGTTTTAAAATGTAGCTTTGAGACTTGGGACACAGGCAAGTAAACCCCTAAATGGACCAAAGGTGGAATGATAAGGTACAACAAGAGTAGAAAAAGAGTGCATCATCTGTTTATAATAATAACTTAAACGCCAGGAATGGGAAAACGAGAGGTGAAGGATTCGACTCTATTCGTAAGGCTCTCCACTCTCTCTTTCAATGGGAACTCAGGAGAAGTCACAAACTTCGTGAAATCTTGAAGCTTTGATCCCGACACAACCTTCTTCGCTTCCTTCGTTATCTCCACACCTTCCTTGATCAAGTCTGCAACCGCCACAAAGTCTTTCTCTGACAGTCCTCTTGTCGTCATTGCAGGCGATCCTATCCTTATTCCTCCTGGAACCAATGCACTTTTATCCCCTGTTTCACATTTCACAAACTAAGTGTCAACAACACGCCCCAACAGCAAACGCAATTGCAATTTTTTTTAAACTCTAGGGGAATCAAACACACATATCGAGCATCCTACAAGTTCTACTTATAGATTTTTTTTCAAAAAACCACTCAGCCCATTTTGTTTCTTGATATTGTATCCTAAAAGGGATTTTCTCGGGAATTGACCAACATCTTTTCAAATGGGCAAAAGAAAACCAAGAATAAGGGCAGAAACTCACCAGGAACAGAGTTCTTGTTGAGAGTGATAGATGCCATGTCTAAGATTTTCTCAACCCGAGCACCATCCAAGCCCTTACCACAACAAAAATGTCAGATTGATACAGCATCAATCTATGTGATTCTACGGTTTGAGAAAAATTCAATTGATTCAGGCCATAAATACAGCTTGTAAACTTACCAATGGTCTAAGATCGACGAGGACCAGATGGTTGTCGCTGCCACCAGAAACCAGCTTAAACCCGAGTTCAACCAATCGATTAGCTAGAGCCCTACAGTTAGACACAACCTAAACAAGCAGCAAAAGATTGTTGCAAGTTAGATTTACAAACTTTATCCGCTATAGAAGAACTTAATGATCAAGTAAAAGGTTGGTACTCTTTTCTGGTAAGCCTTGAATTCAGGTGATTGTGCATGTTTCAAGCAGACTGCTAATCCTCCAATTGTGTGGTTATGAGGGCCACCCTACAAATATACAACACCGAGAAATTTTAATCACGTCGATAGAAAAATTATTTAAGAGAGCTAGAAGCAAGGTGAATATCTGAACCTGCAAACCAGGGAAGACAGCATTGTTTACTGCAGATTCAAGATCAACCCCATTAATTGGATCCTTCTTGAAGAAGATCATGCCACCTCTCGGACCTCTCAAAGACTAGTAGCAAAAATCATAAAACTATCAGATAATGGTTTAATATAGGAACTCTTTCTTTGTCTAGATACAAATGGAAATTATGTTTCAGATTCGGGAACACACATACCTTGTGAGTGGTTGTTGTAACAATATCACAATACTCAAAAGGGTCAGCTACAACAGAAGCAGCTACAAGGCCACTGATGTGAGCCATATCCATCATAAGAAAAGCACCAACTGAGTCTGCGATCTTCAGAAATTCATACAAATTGGAAGGAACATGAAATATCAGGTGCTACTAAAAGCAAAACTAGACAGAAACACGAAAGGTATTTTCAAGAATCAGGTTGTGATTCTACCTTCCTCATGCGAGGATAGTCAAAATCTCGGCTGTATGCACTAGCTCCTGCGATAATAAGCTTTGGTCTGAAGAGAGTAGCAGTTTTCTCAAGCATATCGTAGTCAACAATGCCTGTTCAAATATTCAGACATCAGGAAATAGCCTCATCCAAAAGTAGTTGCAAAGACCATGTCATAGGAAATGCACAACCTGTGGATTCATCAAGTCGATAAGGCATGGACTCAAAGTATATTGAAGTTCCAGATACACGTCTTTTAGCGGTCATGAACCCATGTGACAGATGACCACCATGAGGTAAATCCAAACCCTAAATGCATCAAACAAGCCATTACATTCAATATCTCAAGCACAGAAGAATAGCTGAGGTGAAGAGTGCAAAAGATTCTAACCATGATCCGATCATGAGGGCTAAGTATCGCAGTGTAGACAGCAAAGTTAGCAGGTGAACCAGATAATGGCTGAACATTAACTCCCCATTTCTTAGAATCTAAGCGGAAGGCTGCTAAAGCCCGGTTCTGGCAAAGTGTCTCCAACTCATCAATGTACTCATTGCCACCATAATATCTGTGAGACACGGACAACAGAAAATACTATGAAATCTAGCAGATGAGTAACAAGAAGAACAAAAGATGGTCACAATAATCAATCTTCAATGTTTCATTACCTTCTACCCGGCAGTCCCTCAGAATACTTGTTGGTAAGGCATGATCCAACAGCCTCCATGACTGCTCGGGACGTGAAGTTCTCAGAAGCAATAAGCTCCAAGCTCCTGAATTGTCTATCTTTCTCCTTTGTGATGATCGTTCGGACCTCTGGATCAACTTCACCAAGACCATAGTCCGCAAAAGGGACTTCATTGCCTACATATCAGTCATAAATAAGCAAAAGAAATCAAAACCACACGTCGAATAAATATCAATTTTCTTCACATAATAAAAAAAAATTGAAAATGAAACTTCCTTACTGCTCATCTCGACATTAGGTAGCGAGACAGAAGACGCTCTCCTTTCAGAAACCAAGCTTCTTTCAAGGAATGAAAAACGGAAAGGTTTGGGAAAATTGAACTTCAATTGCTGAGAAAATTTGGTGACTGGAGACATAATTGGGACAAAGACAGATCCTTGAACCCGTCCAGGTTGCTGAAGAGACCCCATCGAAGTACCTCCACAACAAGCTTGCATTTTTTCTTTACTTGTACACAAAAATTTCAAACAGGATAAAGAGACAGACCAGTAATCGTACCCAGTAGACTGTTGAGCAAATACCTGACCAAAGGAAAATAAGAAGAAAGGCAAAGATTGAAGAATACGGTGGAGGGGAAGATGAAGTGACTGTCTTTAGGGTTTTACGCCAGGTTCAGGAATGGGGACAACCAACGAAAGTTGATTCTTAAACGACGTCGTTTTCGATGTTAGGATAAACCGGATCCTTGGCATGCAATTGGTATAAATTGGACTTGTACTTCGTTGGTTTAATTGGATCAAGACCAAATTGTATGTACATTGATTCTTAAATAAGGAAAAAATCAAAAAAAAAAAACTTATACTATCTTAAAAATGAAGTTTCAGAACAGTGCCAACAACGATATAGAGAAATGAAAATTTCAATTATGAACCAACAACAGATCATATACAAACTCTTCTTGTCTTTGATTATAAAAGAAACCAATAATACAAACATGAAGATGTTCTCCAAAATGACTTATTCCAAAGTTTTAAACAAATACAAAAAATTAGGTGATCCAAAAGTGGTTCTCAGTTTTCTTTCACACAATATTTTCTTCTAGACATCAGTATCCATATAACAATGAAGATAATCAACAAGCCATCTTCTTTCCAGATTTGCAAATAGACCACAACAAATACAGACCAGATATTTCTATTTGGATGGCCATGTCGCTTGTGCAGACATAATGATTCCCACAATAACTCCAAACAACCCAAGAGCACTCCCGAAGATCTCTATCACAAGAATCTTCACAAAGAGCGTGGAGTTCTGAGCATCAGACAATGCACAACTGCTTCCAATGATTCCTACACATAACCTGCAACAGAAATGTAGACCTCAGTTTCGTATCTCACGGTTGAATCCAAAAAAAAAAAAAAACCGAAAGGGGGTAGATACAGACCCGCATACAAGGTTGGCGAATCCAACTATGATTCCAGATGCGAAGATTGCATATCCAGCTCTGAGAGACTCAGCGTCATACATCTTTGAAGATGGGACACTCTCCAACTTTGTTTGCAGTATGATTGCAACAATAACGCCATATATAGCTACAGCTTCGCAAAAGATTACACTGGGACAATTGAAAAGAACAATAAATGCTTTGTCATTGCATAGTTCTAGCATCAAAGCCCAAGCCTAAAGTTCTGATAACACCAAATTAAAATGCAATAAGCACATTCCTTAATACTACCCATTAGAGACAAACTCTATGCTCAATATGGTTCAGAAATGGGGTGTGATAATGACGCTGTTGACATTGATGTTACAGAGCAACTAACACCAAGCCTGTAGCTCTGTAACAACAAATCAAATTGCAAACACAACAACTCCCTATTAAACATTCCTTCATGATCCATTGTGTTTGTGTGTCATCACACACCAAAGTTAGATGATAACGAATATGAATAAAGCTGCTCAGCGATGGATTCTCATTGCTATTCAGAACAAGACATCGAATCTACACAGTTCCCTAAAAATGACCACTTAGTTGATCCGCCAAAGGAACAAAACTAGAATTAAAAAGCTTGAATCTTTTACATACCTGATGAGATTCTTCGAAGTGATACGAGGAGCTTCTATGGCCGCACCGATCAAACTACTTCCCGTAATGTAAATTCCCCTGATTAAGACAAAGCAATAAAAAAATTGGTGAAACACGATGGCATCTCAAATCAAATTGTTCAATGCTTGGGGAAGGAGAAGAAGATTGGATTTACCAGGCGGCACCGAGGACTGAGACACCGATCGAGATGGCGATTCCGATTGCGGCGAAAGTGTACGGCGAGATCCTTACCAACGCTGCGCCCCAAGAGCTCGCATGACCAAGAACAACCACACCAGACATTCTCTCTCTCTCTCTCTGTTTATCGCGATGATCGTGATGATACGATCTGCTTCTCTCTCTCTCTCTTTCGAAGGAGAAATTATGATGGCCTGTGATCTGAAGATGTATTCACGCGCTGCTGAATGGGGCGTGAGAACTGTAACCAAACTAGAACGACGTCCTTTCATAATCTCGTTAGTTTGGGCCCGTAAGAATATATTTTAGGGCCTTGTTTCCTATCATCCCAAATTCCAAATTCTAAATTCGTTCTCAACTGTTTTCTGTAATCTCAATCTATTCTAAAATTGATTAAGCACACAAAACAATAAATTCAAACAGTTTAAAAATTGTCAACAATAAGCTCAAACAATTTAAAGGTTCCCATTTGGGAAGTTAGAAGATTTGATCGTCAGTATAGGCAAAACCAAAAAAAAAAAGTATATCATCTAACCGCTTAAACAATCTCAGTACATAATAAACAATTGAAAATATTGTTTGGGATACAATCCATTAAATGCTTTTTAATAAATAAAACATTTGTGCATGTAAATATGAATTTTTTTTGGTGATAGACATATTTGAATTGCCTTCTAGGCGGATCCAGCCCATTATTTGACTGGGTGCAAAATGTAACCAATGGATTTTGAACTCATGAACTATTTAAATTAGAGTGCACACTAAACCATTGTGCCATATAAATTAATTAATTTAATGTAAAAAATCAAATATTTATATTTTGTTTTGGTTCTCATTTAGTGCATTTTTTATCTACACTTGTTTCTTATCTATACATATTTCTTATCTTTCTTAATGGTTCAGAGGATGCACAAGCTGCTTTTTCTAATGAAGAGAATGGTGTGGCACATGATGGATCCAATTGCAAACAATCAGTATTTTCATGAAATGCACATCTTCATAGCTAAGAATGTCTTATCCTCATCATATAAAACGCTTTTAAGTTTTTATTTTGTTATAGTGCAATATCTGTCATTTACTGCTTACAGTTTAGTTTTTACTTATATTTATACCCACCAATTCTTTTTATTACTCGTTGTATGTACTAATGGCCAAGCAAGACAACATAACACAACTCAACTCTGTGATCATCATAGGATTAACTAGTTTGTATCTCTCTCAATTGAATGGATCGGAGAGACCTAAAGAAGCAATTTTTCAAGACAATTAATGTGTAACCTAAGATCTTGCGATGACCTTTAGTAAAGAAGATGAGCTCAAATCCGTAGTATAGTGTAAGTCACTGGTGCCTATAAATCGTGCCGGTGCGAGCTCCAATCTCTCTCAATTAAATGGAGATACTAAATAAGCCCTAAGATTATGGGGATAATAAGCATAAAAATTTGAAAAATGTTGCCTAAGATCTACCGATGATTGATAAACCAAAAAAGAATCAAGAAATTCATAGAATTGAAATCGTAGAAGCTTTCAGCGAGGAAGACGAGAACTGACATTGAAATTTCGAGAAAAATGAGAAGCGGGAAAGGGGAATGAATGGTTTGCCGAAATATTATATTCAAAAAAAAAAAACTTTTTATCGGCCAGATATTTTATTAATCCTAAAATAAGGAAAAAAAAATTTAAATAGCAACAAATTTTAAAAGTTAAAAAGATGAATTTAAATTATAGTTTAAATTTTGATTAAAAATTATAAATTAATCCAAAAAACTCTAATTTAATTTTTTGTGTTAGTGAAATTATAAATTTTGTTTGGGTGTTAAAGAAGAATGTATTTGTTAGTAGAGTGATTGATTTAATTTATGTAGGTTTTGTATGTAAAGATATGCACGAGCGCTCGGAGTAAAATAGTTTAAAAACATCATAACTCTTTGATAATCCGTGTATGAGGGCAATGTTTTGTTATTGTATTAATTAGTTATGTAAGAATTGTTTGTTGGTGTTAGTGTGTAGTGCATGTTAATTGTTATTAAAGAGATTGAATTAAATAGTGTGTGTTGATTGTTAATCTAATAGAAAAAAATGTGTAGCTTTTTCAAAGTCCGATTAAACATTTTCCATATGTAGATAACTTTAAATGTTTTACATAACTGGTATCCGGAAGTAAAATTGTAATATTATTTTTTAAAACTAATTCAGTAATTGTATACTACATTTTGAAGTAGTTTTAGTGTGTAATGTATGTTAATATATGTGAATACAATAATTTCAAACATATGTATACAATTTAGGATCTAACTCGTGCTTGAGCACGGAGGTTTCATCTAGATTATAACATGAGTTCGTTCCCAGATAAAAAAATTTAATCCACAAAAGAAAACAAAACATGCTCACAGTTTTTTTTAATAATAATTTTTTATTAAAGATTATCATAAATTCGACCACCATGAAAATTTTACTTTCCCTTAAATGAGGGTTGTTTAGTTCATGGGAAAAGTATGTATTTAAGCAAGATCCTATATGTAAATACAAACCAACAAACATATATACATACTTATATATATATATATACACAAATGTGAAAGCACATAAAAACCACATTCCAATCAAAGAATATTGAAAAAAAAATGTTTGCCAAAGAGAAGACAAGAGCGGAGGAGGACCGCGTGAGGTTCATATGCAAAAGAACTGTGGTGAGCACTAGACCGATTGAACCAGGGCAACTATACCGGTTTTCAGTATTCGACCACGTCATGGAACCAAACTACATTCGTCTAGTTTACTATTACCGGTCTTCCAAGACTAGAGAACCAGGAGAAATCACAAAAAAAATTAAGGGAATCATTAGCATACACTCTCAATTGTTATCCCATTGTAACCGGGAGATTGGTTAAGGAAATCGATGGTACGGAATATAAGGAAGATGTAAACCCACGGTGGAAGGTGAAGAGCAACGACGCGGGCGTGAGAATGGTGGAGGCAAGAGCAACCGGGTCGGTTGAGGAATGGCTTAGGAGTGTAAATAGAGAGGAAGAGCTCAAGCTTGCTCATTGGGAGGACATGGACCATCTTCCTTACTATTGGTCTACTTTTTATGTTCAGGTAACATGTATAATTTGTTTTATTCTGGTTTGGTTTAGTACGGTCTGGTTTTGTCTAAATAATTGGTTAATTCTTATCTATAGGTGACTGAGTTTGAAAGTGGTGGGTTAGCTATTGGGTTAAGTTGTAGCCATCTCTTAGCCGATTCAGTTTGTGCAATGATGTTTATTCGAGCGTGGGCAGATTTAACTCTGTCTCGATCCATGATGGCTCCACCACTCTTCCACCCGTTGCCGCCACGCTGGTTTTCTAACCATAGATTGATCTCTAACAACCAACTGCTTAACCAATACATCAAATCTTGCTCCCTAACGGCTTTACCGTCGAACGTCACCGAGGACCATATGGTCACCGTTACTCTTCTATTCCCGGATCCGCTGGTCAGAGCCGGTGAGAATGAGCCAGGGATTTCGACATTTGAGATTTTGGCTGGCCTTTTCTGGGTCTGTGTGAGTCGAGCCAAAGGGAAGAGAAACGAGCTCATGGACATGTCCTTGTGCTTAGACGTTAGGAAATTATTGCGTTTAGACCAAGGCTATTTTGGTAATTGCATGGTTTATCACAAAGTTCCTTATTCCAATCCGGTTAAAACCAAAGATAAATTGTTATCTCACGCTATTCAAGAGATTCAGAACATAACCAAGAGACTAGACTACGATGCGGTCATGGACTTGATCGAATGGCTGAGTAGCAATAACGGTCCGATATCTAACGGTTCGGATCTCGTATGTACTAATCTAGAGAACATGTCGCATTCGCGCCCGATGATGTTCGAGGAGGATTTGATTCTGAGCCGCGTGTCTTGCTACGTGGAAGGGCCTGTAGCTGGAGGTGGACAGGTCATAGTGCTTCCGTCACCATCCGGTGAGGAACCAATGACCCGGGTGGTTATGGTCAGTCTTCCTTTAAGAGAGATGGTTAAAGTTGTAGACGATGAGCTCCTTCTAAGCTTTTCTCCAGCTTTACTTATGGGAAATAAAAGAAAAGCAAACCAATGAAATTAAAATGTATTAATTCTTAGGATGATCTTTAACGGGTTTTACTTCTTATGATGATTTGGGTCTTATACATTAACATGTATTTCAATACTCTATTCAAATATGATATTAGGATTGTTTTTCTTTCTTTTTTTTGGGATCAAAATGTTAGTGATGATGCGATTAGAAATACCAGCTGTGATAATCATTTTGAGATCATTTCAAAGTGGTATGTCTCCATTATTAAATTAACAAATGTCGTACTTCTTGAATTTTTTTTATCCAGCCACATTTAGTAATAGTATTTGAAATTGTGTGAATATTTATCATATGAAAATTTTTAACGAGTTAAATATTACTCTTATAAATATTTCTTTCAATACTTTATAGTATTCTGATGACTAACGACGACTTTGCCGGAAAAGAGACAAATCTTTTGTACCCCACTTGGTGCCTTAAAAGTCATTAACATTTTCTTATTCATTTTGTCATGTAATGATTTATGTGAGACGTTCACATGACTTGTGTAAAATTGAAAATAATGAATGTTAGGTTTTCTTTATTTTATGATATTTATTTTTGTAGTATACCACTAATATTTTAATTCATAGAATTTAGATGTTGACTTCGTCTCCTTCAAAATTATCATAAAATTGGTCGACCGTTACATATATGATATATATACAGGGAATGTACAAGTAGATTATGGGATGATTTAGCCAAAGGATTGAACGTTGCTCTATCAAAACTCAGTTAATTTCTAATCAAAATGCAAAACACACAAAATAAAATGAAATAAATGTTTCAAATCGTCTCCCTTCTTCTTTTCTTCTCGGTTCCCTATTTCTTCATTTTAACACTTTAAACAAATATTATAGAGATGTCATTTGTCACTTGCAATTGCTAGGAAACTTCCGATAGCGTCCTCCACAAATCAGACTCTACCCTTATTTACTTCATCCCTCTCTCTAAGCTCCATCTCCACATTTGTCCCTCTCTCGCAAACACCGCTTTTATTAATGGCCGTCACAGATTTTTTTGCCGGTGAAATTGCGACAGAGCTTTTGTAGCAACTCTTTTCTATACCCAACAGAGCAGGCCGGTACAAAAGCACTGCCGATAACCTCATCACCTTGATTGAGAACATTCAACCAACGATCAAAGAGATCCAGTACAGTGGCGTCGAACTGCCTGCTCACCGCCAGGCTCAAATCGGTATGCTCTTTGAGACTCTAGAGAAGGGCAAGAAACTCACGGACAAAATCTTAACATGTAATCGTTGGAATATGATGCGACATATATACCTCATGAGGAAAATGGAGAAGCTAGAGGAGACACTCTCTAATTTCTTTAGAGCTTCCATTTTGACACACATCCTCGCCGATCTTCATCTTCTCCGGGCTTCTGATGAACGTTTCCATGAGGTTGACAATACCATTGGTTAATTGATGTTTTCTTATCTTAGCTATATTACCTAACTCAGAGTATTAATTTCTCCTTTTTTTTTTTTGGTTGATTTTATCTTTTTTTTCTAGTTGACCAAGTTGAAGAACATTTATTTATATTTATTTCTTTTGCAGCACGTCATGCCAAAGACAATAACTAGTCGAGGTTGCAGCCTCCTAAAAAGACAATAACCATGAACCGTCCAACCTTGCGGATATGGGTGGCCAATCGGTTGCGGATTACTTCGACAGCGATGGTCTTTGAAAACATTTTGCATTTGGTTTATGTTTTTTAATTTTAAATTATGTTTGAATAAAATTATGTTTTCTTTTTGGTTTTTGGTCATAATTTAATATTAATATTTATAAATAACTTTTTACAAAATTATAATATTGGAATTCCACGCAATGCGTGGGAGTAATAATCTAGTATATATAAAGCCATTTTGAAATGTCATCTTCAAGTTCATTTGAAATGGCACCTTCGACCACTAGCAGCTCTTCAATCCTTGAAATGGCACCTTCGACCACTAAACTTTTGTATGAAGATAAAATTACAGCAACAATCACTATAGGCATCGCATACCAAGTTCCGGCAAACATCTTACACACGTGCGACGGAGGCTTTGAGAAAACTCCCTGCTATATCAAAGTCTTCATTTCCTCCAAAGATTACCATGGCGTGAACAAGATGGACGAATACTAAAGTGCAGAATGAGACCACCGATAACCAATGTTCGTTCTTGAGAGTTGCATCGAGTGTGAGGAACATGGGAAAAGCAAGCATTTTAAGGCTTTTCTAGTGTGGGGCCTACAGTTTTGGGGGCTAAAAACAAATAAAGTTTTCTTAACACTTTTTAATTTGAAGATAATAATATCAAAAAGTAAATTGACAACGAATGAGAAAAAAAAAAGTAAAATATAATCAAAACATATGTAAATTATAAATATAGTTCAATTTGTTTCATGTATGAATTTTATTACATAATAATTAATTACTAATGATTAATTTTTGAAAATAAAAATCAATTTAAATAGTTATGTTTTGCTTATAGTTTGTTTATATTTTGCATACCTGAAAACAAATTAAACAATACTAATACTTATGTTTTGCTTCTTTTTTAATGCAAGTTGAGTCTTCTGCGCAGATGAATTTACTGCTAGGAATCTGGGAGAAAATTCGTGATGCTCCAGGAGGTCAGTTTTGTGATCTCTTTTAAACCATTTTTCAAACGTTAATCTGGCTTGAAACCAATAAGCTTTTTGTTTTATATTCTTGTCAGTCAAAAGGATATAAGAATCGATTTGACCGTGTCACCTGTGTGTAGACAGTGCAATGAGCATTGTTTTTATGGGTTTACTTCTTATGATGATTTGAATCTTATAATATGTATTTTAATATTCAAATATGATATTAGGATTGTCTATGTAAAGGTAACTTGGACTAACATGTGAATGGATTAACTCTTTTATATATTTACTTCTTACTAAAAATATAGAGTGCACCCAAAACTACATAACTCTTTTCCGCATTCACACTATCATCACCGTATAAGTCAAACAAGTTTAGCATGATGATAGAAGCCCAATCAAAACCAACACTTTTATCTCACATAGAGGCTTGCAGTATCTCAATTTCAGTTTGTACAGACCCAAAAGTTATCCTGCATTTCGATTCCATATCAGGAAGCTATAGGGAATTGAATCCGATCTCTAACAAAAAGAAGCTACCAACAAAATATTGTTATCCAAATGGGCTCCAATTCTGCAGTCTCTCAAGAGCTATGGCTTTCAGGTTGTCTCTCTACTCCCTCACACATCTTTTTGTGCATCCGGGAACCAAAGAAAGCAGCGCACACGTCTGGGAAAGGCGGGAAATTGAGCGTTGATCCGCAAAACTTTGATTCCCAAGGTCTCTCTGACATCGCCAACAATGCTTTCTTCCTTGATCTCTTCTTCTTCTTGCTTATTGCTGCAAGAAAAACCTCATAATCTATGGCACTAGCCTCAAGTTTTTCATCGCCATAAGGATCAAAAAGAACATATTCATGGCTCCTATTGACATATGCGATAAGTGGCTGAGACTTTTTACCGTCTTCCACAAATGAAAGCGTACCTCTCCTGGCCTGCAATAGACATTGTGATCAAGAAACTTAACTGTAACGAGAGAATTTTGATTAAAATCCTTAAGAGGTAGAAGAAGATACCTGCATTACAGTCCAGATAGCTACCGGTTTAGGGCCTGATCCATCAAACAAGAGGATAGCGCCATCTTTCCCGCAGAAGATCTGTTCATTAGATTTGACCGACCTACAAGATTCTGGAAACCATGTTAAAACTGCAAAGTAGGGTGAATGTGAATCAGCTTCAGTGGCAATGGCTGCAAATAAACAGGAAGAGGAAATATACTTAGACAACAAAAAGATCAAGATTTCATGAAAGAAGACAGACAAGATAAAATAATAAACCTTGTATGAATAATCTATATGACCATGATAAGCAGAACGTCATCAAATTCCAGATAGATAAGCGACCATGGGATGCAGCAACAAGGAAGCCTCCAGAGAATGAGAGTTCCGTAATTGGCTGAAACATTTACATAACATATAAGATTTCAACACTGGCAGTAGTTAATGAACATGGATTTTTTTTTTGGTTATTGAAGTCTTACCGCATGATCCTTTCCAAATACATACAAGAGTTCGTTCTTTAACGGGTGCCAGATCGTAATAACTGTTGTAGCCGCAACAGCCAGAAGAGAACCATCCCCGGAAAAAACAGCAGCTGTTATTTGCTTTTTCCTGAAAAATATTTCATCAGTTCAATTGAGATCACGAGTAAGTAATGAGAGATGTTGAAAGGTTCCTAAGCTTTAATTTACTTATAAGAGCCAACTCCATGACATATCCAGTTTGAATCCTCAGGAGTCAGATTCTTGTCGCTATTGCAAACCCAAATCTTGAAAGACATAAAGTCATATCAGTAACACAAAATGTCAAACGAGTTTCAAGGGAAAGGATTCATTGTTTACACTGTAAAAGACTACCTTGAACTCCCCTGCAGAAGGTATACTAACAGCCATGGAACGGGCGGGGCTAAGGGCAATGGCTGTGATGGCAGCTTCCCTGTAAAAATTACACAAGGATAAAAAGTTACTCTCACGATGAGAATCAAGTAATCTGAAACATTAACTAAAAACCTGTGAGGTTGATTTATGACTGTCGATAAGCTGAAAGTTTTGCTGTCTGGTACAAACACCCAAAACTTTAGAAAAACTAAGCCTTCACTGAAATTCCCTGCAGCAAATCTGGCCTCAGCTGTAGACATCACAGAGCCATTCCGGGAGAGAGCAACCGCTGTCACGTGAACCTATTTTACATAATTCTTCAAATTGTCACAAAACAGAAAGAGAGGCAGATCCTTTTACTAGTACTAGCTATGTCACCCTTATAGAGAAGAAACAAAATGTACTAACCTGGACTTCATCATCGTCTGGATGATGATTTCTCTCACAAACTTGAACCTGCATATGTTAAGTTTGTTAAATAGTAAAACCATACAACTATCAGATACAAACTCAAAAAGCCTTTTAGGATGCTAACCTCTGAAATTTCACAGTCACTTAAAAGGTTGTAGAGTTGAACACGATGATTCGCTGTGTAGAAAGCAGCTATACCGGATGAACGATCAATGGACACAGTTCTGATGAGGCATATATGCTTCGTTTTGACATAGACTATAAACCCCATACGCTTTGATATCGGAGGCTATTCCATAGTAAAAACACAGTATGCATGTGAAGTTCACTACAATAGAATGGAAATCCAATACGAGCATGCTTAAACCAACATAACAAAGACAAAATTCCGGATGATTAATAAGAACGAACCTTGATTCCAGATATCGTTCTCAATATCTCCATGGAAGGCATTTTAAGAAGATGAATCTGATTATCTGCAGAAATCACCTGAAACTTTTTGATATTAGTAGAGTCAATGAAACATTTCCTTTGCTTTCTGCAGGTTGTATATTACAGCATGGTATAAGCGGGAAAACTCTGACTTACAGAAGAAAGAATTGGATCTGAGGAGAAGATGGAAAACAACAAGGGAGATCCTATGTTTGGTAAAAGTTGCTTTTCCCCTGTATCTAGCTCCCAAAGAACAAGAACCCCTTCCTTATCCCCTAAGAGAGTCACAAGTAAAGGAAATATAGCATAAGACCTCGATAAGTAACTTCTGAAACATGAAATAGAAGGATATAATTATGACTAGATCCATATCCACACACAGAGACACATTCACTACGAGGAGAAAATAACTCAGTTTCACCTGAATACAAATATGCTCCATCTGAAGAGAAGTTAAGGATGTTTACTTCAGCTGAGTGCGAGTGTAAAGTAGTGCAAGATTCATCAGCATCATCTTCACTTTTCAATATAGAATTTTCCATATCAATTCCCTTCCAAATTATCACTCTTCCTGCTACATCACCAGCAGCTAATATCATCTGATTGGGATGGAAGGCAAAAACAGTAACCAACTTTGTGTGATGTAATGTCATCTCCTTTGCCATGACATGTCTCGATGCCCCAAAAGAAGCATTCCACATATGGATTTCACAATTGTTGCAGACACCGAAAAACTCTCCTGAAGGACTGATAACAAAAGACTTTGGTTCTTCCATCTGCATAATCAAAGAAAATGATTTATCTTTTCAATCAATCTGACTCAAACATGAGTCCATTAGAAAAATGATAATAACCACAAAATCTGACCTCTTTCAAAATGTATCCACTAAGAAGAGGCTCTTCAGATAGATTAAATCTCCGGATTTGTCCAAACAAATCTCTGGACTCACTTGAATAATCCTCAACCGAAACATAAGCAATCAAGTCACCTGACTCGTAGTTGCTATCAATTTGTTGATCAGGCTTAATCAAAATAGGTGAAACCACCTATAAAAATCCAAAAACAATAAAGAAAGTTGAAACCTTTCTCATGAGATTTCTCAATTTCATTGCTTCGAGCAGATATAATCAGGAAAAGTACCCAACTTTTACAAACCAGAGAGTAAATTGGAAGGTGGATATCAAAGGCCTTTAGAAGCATCGGCACCGAGAATTCCCAAAGCCGAATTTTCCCATCGAGCGATGCCGTCCAACAGTAATAACAGCCGATTTTGGTAGACGACACCGTACGCTCAACAAGCACAGTTGTCACAGGTGCTGTATGACCCTCAAGTGCAGTAACCTTACATAAAGATTTGAAAAATTAGAGATGATTAAAGTGAGAAAGAATAAAGGAAGCTCAGAGATAAACCTGTAAGCCAGAGGCGACGCTGTAAACAGAGACGGAATTGGCTGTGCATAAAAGAAGCTTCTTTGCGTCGTTTGAGAACGCCGGGACGGAAGTAATGTTGGTTCTTCCGCCGCGAATCATTTTGCTTGGGCTCACAGAGATTCAGACACGACGAAAACGTTTAACCGGCGATTGTAATACCTAAAGCTATGATTTTTGCGACGGAAACTTTTTAGTCGGAAAATTTTGCCCAAATTTCGAGGAAATTATGAATTATGATGAGTCGACTAATCTGTGACCAAATTGCGACTTTGTATATATGTTTTGTAGTTAAAATCTTAACATTTTCTCGCCAAATGTTTGTGAGTTTGTCGGTGTACGAAGTTGCGATAAATTTGATAAACTTATAATCATGTACCGCCAAATTTTCAAATAAACCTTATAAAAGTTCGTTTCTTCTAGCTTTAATTGATCTTTCATATTCTCACGAATTACTTTTCAGTTATGTTGTCTTCGTTTGAATGTGTAGCGAGAAACATTTTCTAATAAATTAAAAGTTATATAATTATCTTGAATTACATACACTTAAATGGAAAAAGTTCTATTATATCTTCGATAAATATATTTATTATTTATCAAATTTATTTATTTTTTAATATTTTGAATAAGCCATCAAATTTTCAGAATATCAAGTATTTCGAACATGAATGATGAGACGAACTTTTGTTATAGTACGGAAGAGTTCAAAACAAATTATAGTAATTTTTTCTAGTGTATCATCCTTCGTGATCAAATTTTCATTTACTTATACTAGCTTTATTTGTTTTTTTCCTATATATTTAACTGACCTTTCTTCTTGCCATGGCTCTAAAGGTATATGAAATAGATAAATTGTTTCCCTCCAATATCAAATACTACTTAAATCTTAAAGCATGCATGCGTACCGTAGGTGCATCATATAAAAATACTAAAAAAGTTAGGAAAAAAATAAGATGAAACGAAGACGAGAAACTTCTCCATCTAATTAAACCTATCCACCATGTTCACATCATTAATTTAAATTCTCAACCAACCCATTAGATTCTCACTAGTTAGTTTTAAATATATCACCTTGCCCAAAATAATCATTCTTGACAATGGCTTTAATTTTTCATATAAGAAACATTTGCTTTCTAAAATTAATTCGGCTGTGTTTGTGTCTAATTATTGTTTGAGAAAATAAATTAATGTACAATTAGGAAATTGGAATATTAACAAAAATCATAGATATGTTGGGTAATATATATTTTAAAATACAGTGATTTACGTACATGTATTTGGAGGTTGTAGATCTCGAAATTTTGATCAAGACTTTGTTAAGAAAATTAGAGATAGAAAGAAAAAAAAAAAAAGAGAATAAGTTCATACCTTACCTGCACAAACTTTGCTCGAAAAAAACTACTCGATCAGCATTTACATTCTAAGGTTTGACTGATAATGTTCCATTTTTAAGTAAATATGTTTTTATGAAAGTTTTTAGGGTCTAATTTCTAAGTAACTGAACATAACATAATTATAAAGAAATACTCCACTGTCTGTTCCTTATTAATCCTATTTTTAGGAAAACAATTTTTTAAAAAAATTATAATTTTTCTATTTTCAATACATTTTTTATCAGCTATTGATGATGAATTGTAAATTTCAAAAAAAAATAATTGAATACTATTGGTTCAAAATTATAATAAATTGTTATTCACAAAAAATGATGCAACTTTAATATGTTTTATTAAAATGTGTGAAAATCTTATAAATAAGATTAATAATAAACAGAGAGAGTAGCATATAGACCCACCATAAATTTGCTAATTTTATGTGATGGACACTTTTTATGCTGAGAAACAAAAACATAATCAGACCCTTAAAGTATATATAGTTACTCTTAGTGATTGTGGATTAGATAATCCACAAGAAAATTTTCTACGTGGAATAGGTTTACAACATATGCATTTTATTTAATAAGATGAATCTATATATTTAAAGTATAAACACATGCATGTCACTTCTTATGTATTAGTTTTATAACCAATGTCAGAAAGAAAGAAAAAAAGAAAAATTCTTGTCAATGATTATAATTGTAGTTTCAATGATTTCTTATAACCTTGCATATCTTTCATCATTTCAACCTATCAAACAAGCTTTATTTTCCCATAACCAATTTAACAAGTCACTAATTACTCAGTAATAGTACTCCTTTAACTATTGCATTTAGTCTTGACCGCTAGATTCTTCTAAAAAGTTTGGATGCAAAGTGTTTCTTCACATAAAGTTTGGATGGGAAGTGCTAGATTCAAGAACAATGTTAAACTGTTTTACACTCTTTTTTAAAGATTTAAACTGTTTTACACTTGCACACAACTTTTACAAATTTGTAGCATCAATTATATCTTTATTTAATTTCTATCAATACCTATTATATTCTTTAGGTAATGATAAAACCTCCTTTTTGGTGAACATTTTTCTAAAATATTTTATTTTTTATTTTTTTATAAACTGTTTTCTTATTATATTATATATGTTTGAAAAAGATTAATAGTGTATATCACGGAGAAGATATGTTGTATGATTTTATTTTTGTTAATTATACAAGAACGTTTCTCTAATTTTTTATAAGATAATCTTAGATGACCGCATAATGTTCCCATTTAATTTTGTAATCTGAAAAGTATCGGCTAGAAGCGGTGAGGAAATTGCGTTATTCAAATATATTCCAAAGTTTATGCCTAATAATCCATACTTTTAAGCTAGTATTATCCAGTTTGTCATCCTACAAGAAATGATCACGCTTAAATATTATTAAATAGTATTTTATTGATATATGAATTAGGTTAAGGCTATAAAGTTTTCTGAGGGAGCATGTGAATGAATTATGCTTGCTTTCTTGTACAAACCTTTAGTTAATTTCGGCGCACGTTCATACACTTCGTAATCAAATTGTAGTTTGATATATTCGTGTATTAAAATAATTTCTTACGTCAAAATGTTATAAACTTTACTTTTCAAATTAAGATGGCATATAATGTAATATACAAAGAATAACGTGACACAATCTACTAAATAACAATTGTTTTAAAATTGAAAGTGTATGAAAATATACTGGTTTTGTGTATAACTTATGTCTGCTTATGTATAAAATAATTTTCCAATATTTGTTTTTTGTTTTGTTTTGTTGTATAAGAACATTTTGAGGATGAAAATTAAATAATGTTGAGTAGCTAACACAATGCAAAAAAAAAAAAACTACTAACTCAGAACATTAATAGATCATGATTTCCAAAATATCCAGCCAATTAATCGATAGATTTTCTCGTTTTTTTTTATGATTGACGATTCGTTCCCCAAAATCAAATGGGAAGAAGAGCAAATAATTTACTTAACCTTCACGCTTTCTATTTATTACCCACTGTCTTTTTGGACTGCCATTTTACTATTCCAATGCCTCTTTCACCACTTTTTTCTCTTATCCATTGAATCTCTTGATTTTTTTTACATTTTCCAAGTTTTACATCAAATAATACTAATAAAATACTATATATATATAGGCTTTATAGGTCAATCATATGAACTTGAGATAGCTAAACAATTTTTTTAGATTTAACTTTGATATACTCTCATAATTATATTAGGCTCCGGATAAAAACATATATAATGAGACGGGATTTGAAGCACGGGCAAATAGTACCAAAATTGTAGTATATTTTAACTAACTAATTAGTACTCCATCTGTTTCACAATACATGATGTTAAGGATATTTTACACAAATTAAGAAAATAATCATTACTTTTTAATATATATTATTTTCTCTTACCAAGAATTATTTTAATAATTATAAACCAATAGTAACATAGTTCTTTTCAATCATTACATCTTGATATTTACAATTTATCAATAAAAATAAAGTAAAAATATTAAAACATCAAACTTTCTGAAACAAGATAAAGTAGATAAAACATCATCTATTCTGAAACGGAGGGAGTACCGTTGATCTATTTATGTTTACAACGACTTTTGGATAAATTTTAGTTTCAGTATTCATTGTGCCTCTTCTAATAAACATGGATGCATCAGATGCAGTATACCAATCTTAGTCACAGTATTAGTCGTCTGATTTCTAGCTCTTTGATTATTTCGCGTAATCCTGCAGTCACTATTTATAATGTCTAAGAAAGTAAGAATATTACTTTTAGTTTCAAAGTCTAAATATAACCAAAAAAACACGAATGTACTATGTTTGCAACATGTAAAGAAAAACGTCATGGAGAATCTTAGAAGGTCCCACAAACCCCAAATGAAACCCCCTCTATAAATTCCAATTCTTTCTCTCACACAACAAAACATTTCTCCAAAAGTAAGACATATCTCACTTTTTTTTTTTTTTGCAACATATCTCACTCTTTAACCTCTCCGTTCTTAAAATCTTCGTTTTTCATCCATAAAAAATGGAGTCTCACCTTCACAACCAAACCGACGAGACCAAACAAATCATCGTCGTACACGGTCCCATCATTATCGGAGCCGGCCCTTCCGGTCTTGCCACGTCAGCATGTCTCTCGAACCGTGGAGTCCCTTCTTTGATTCTAGAACGCTCTGATTCAATAGCATCTTTATGGAAGTCTAAAACGTACGACCGACTTAAACTTCATCTCCCAAAACACTTTTGCCGATTACCCCTCTTGGATTTCCCTGATAATTTCCCAAAATACCCTTCCAAAAACGAGTTCTTGGCCTACCTTGAGTCCTACGCTTCCCACTTCCGCATCGCCCCGAGGTTCAACGAGAACGTCCAAAACGCGGCATTCGATTCATCCTCCGGTTTCTGGAGAGTAAAGACGCTTGATAAGACAGAGTATCTATCCAAATGGCTTGTCGTGGCCACGGGTGAGAACGCTGATCCTTACTTCCCGGAGATTCCTGGGATAAAGAAGTTCTCCGGCGGTGAAATAGTTCACGCAAGTGACTACAAAAGCGGCGAGGAGTTCCGGTGTCAGAAAGTTTTGGTAGTCGGATGTGGAAACTCCGGCATGGAAATCAGTTTAGACCTCGTCCGGCATAACGCATCTCCTCATCTTGTTGTCCGAAACACCGTAAGTCAAAACATATATACTTGGCTTTTTCTGTATCGTTGTTTGTATATGATTGAAATGTTTAAAATTGTTTCACGTAGGTTCATGTGTTGCCAAGGGAGATACTTGGGCTATCAACATTTGGAGTTGGGATGACACTTCTCAAATGCTTACCCTTAAGACTCGTAGACAAATTCTTGTTACTGATGGCTAATTTTTCGTTTGGAAATACCGACCGGTTAGGTCTTCGCCGACCGAAAACCGGTCCGCTTGAACTCAAAAGTGTTACCGGCAAAAGTCCCGTTCTCGACGTCGGAGCTATGTCTCTCATCAGAGCTGGCAAGATTCAGGTGAGTTCAAGTTTCAACTATCTTTTTCTAATTAATTTACTCTTCTTTATTATTGTTAGTGAAATTTTGCGTGGGCATCTTTTAGTTATTTATTTATAACTATGTATAGCCCACGAAATAATATTTGTATTAGCCAACTTTCTAAAAGAACCGTATTGATGTGGAAACAACAAAAGTTCATTTAAAATGTTAGTTTGTTGAAAAAACTTCAAAATTGTTCTTTAAAAAGTCTTTTTTTCTTCTTTTGTTATAGTATTGGTTTTATTTATCGATGACGGAAAAAGATAATTTTTTTGTGTGTGTTTGTACACTATGCTTCCGAAAACCAAATATATTTTCGTCGTCATGATTCCATAAACTCACTCCGACCTAATCGTGTTTCTTTTTCTTTTTCTTACTATTCAATAGTTTTTCTAGTCAAGAGCTTAACAAATACTATATTTAAATACATGACATGATAAACATATATATACCTAATATCTGCGTTTTGACTTTTAGTATTGTAAAAAATGAAGGTAATGGAAGGTGTAAAGGAAATCACAAAAAATGGAGCAAAGTTTATGGATGGTCAAGAAAAGGACTTTGACTCTATCATATTTGCCACTGGTTACAAAAGCAACGTGCCTACTTGGCTTCAGGTATGCATATATGCGTCACATCTATTCCCACTCATCTAATAATTAATTAATTAGAAACGAAAAAATCACATCAATTCCATAATGCCTTTTGGCTTTTGCTATCAGGGAAGTGATTTTTTCACGAAAGAAGGGATGCCGAAAACGCCGTTTCCTAACGGCTGGAGAGGAGGGAAAGGATTGTACACGGTTGGGTTTACGAGGAGAGGGCTCCTTGGGACGGCGTCTGACGCCGTTAAGATCGCTGGCGAAATTGGTGACCAGTGGAGAGACGAAATCAAGGGGCCCACTAGGAATATGTGCAGTTCTCATTTTGTCTTTATCTCTAAATCCTAAATTTAGTTTGTTTGTTTTTTCTACTATTACATATGTTTTTTACCACCTAATTTTGCATGTTGTAAATTGAATAAATAAACTTGTATAGATGTGGTTATAATGATAAAATAAATGTTAGCCATTTAATAGTATGGTGTAAATATATATATATATATATATATATATATATTGTTCGATCAATCTTTGAATATATAGACCTTTGAAAATGTTAAAATCTTGATCTCGCGTTCATCTTCTAATGATATGGTAAACCGAAGCTCGATCGGAATATACTAATCAAAAGGGATTGTTTAGTGACTGAATCTTAAAAACCGAGTTTTAGTCAGATCTCGAAACACTGGTACGTATATCAAATTAAACATTATTTCATTGTAATAAGAAATGTTACCTTTTATATTTGGTTTTAATGTTAAGTTAGTAATACGTTACTTAATTACATATTTTGAAAAAATAAAGAAAAACATAAAAAAACGTACGATTTATAAACTATATATCGTATATATAGGTTTGTGATTTGTGAATGTAAGAGAGACAAATGGATATGTAAGAATGAAATATATATAGAGATGCAGACGTAAGGAAGAGGGAGGAAGGTGGCACTGATTTGTCACTGAAATGAGAATCGATAGAGCTGACACTCTTCTGCTATCACCCGCATGGACGATCTCTTTCTACCTAAATGATCTATCGCTCTCTGTCTCTCTCTCTGCCGCCATGAGAGACTCATACATACCACAGTTACTTACACACGCGCTTTTTCTAATAAATAAGTTTTTTAGGGTTTCATTTTAGCAAATTACCAAAAAATACAACTTCATTCACTCAAGTAACTTAAAATTGTCATTGTATTCGCATATGAATGGATCTTTGCAGTAATGACCTTTTCTTTTGGTTACATGTGTAAAATATAAACACTTGGGGCTTTAAAATATCTTTTTATTCGAGTAATGATTATGCGCAGACAATTTTGTTAGAAGAATAGTAGAACCAAGTATGAAAAAGAAATCAATGCTATTTGATTTTAAAACGTTTTATTGAATCTATCTACTTAATCAATTATACTGAGGTTAACCAAATTATTCATCTATTTTGTTCAACAATTAATGTTGTATCTCCCTCCTCCGGACAGGGCAGAGCCGGTCCAACGAAAAATGGTGGTCCGAAGCAATTTTTTTTAAAAACAGTTTAGGTCGCTTATCCTCCTCCGGACCGGACCTATCCAAAAAAAAAAAAAAAAATTAACGAAAATATTCTGATCAGTCAAAAACATTTGCTAAAAGTAAAAAACGAGTCAATAATAAAGAAGAAAAAAAAACAAAATTTCAACGCTATTTGAGGGCATTGAATTCGAGAAACGTTATGACACGCATCCATGCACACCTTACGTTAACTATGCTCAGACACTTACGTCACTCTTTCATTATTTTATTATTAGATTCTCTTGCATTTATATATTTTTTGTTTTTATGGTTAGGGGCTTTGTCCTACTGACCATGTTACAGGCAAACTGTCAATTTTCATGATGGATTTGACAATTTCTCTTTGCATGTTAAGTGCGTTACCGCTCTCTTCCTCCCTACTTAATTCCTTCGGTTTAATACTCCAACCCTCTTTATTACATTTTCTTTCATCTTTGATTTTAATCGTTTTAACTACATACGGTTATTACAACACATTTGATTTGATTTTCAAGCTAAGTAAACTTTTCCGTGTTTTGTTGGACCAAATTATATTAATCACTTTATTTGATTTGGCCTCAATCATTAATGCTACCACCGGTACCACGTACAGTATATAAAAACGAGGGTACATCATAAATAAATTTAAAATTTTGTAATTCATATTAGATATTGACCTAAACATTTAATTGTTTAGACTATTGATTCATGTTTCAGTTGATTTCGTGTCATTGATAAGTTTTTTTTCATTTTATTTAAAATTCGTATGTGTTTTCATCAAAGACCAATGAGTCAAAGTACACTATAAAATGAATATATATTAATTGCATGTTCCTAAACACTTACAATAGGGAAAGTAGTTAATCGGATCATGAGTATTTATGCGTCAACAGGCACACTACCCTTCTACGTTCTTTCGTTTCGCTTTTTTCAAAACGCTCATACATCTCCATCGACTAATGACTGAATTTCTATTTGTTTCTATTCGCAATAAGCAGGGGATATTGACAAAAAGAGAGGGTAAAATCTCCAATTGTTTTACTATTATCTTGATGCATACATATATATATGTATGTATAATTGTGTGATGCAATAGAATTTATATAAGGATATAATAGTGATGTAAGATTAGGGTATGGACCACGAGGGGAATTAGAATCGAGATAAATACTCATGATCCGATGAACCGTACCTTCCCTATTGCAATCTTAAGATGGCATGCACTTGTACTAATCAACCCACTGCATATATATGCATGGGGATTTGCCATGCAAAGAAACAAATGCACTTCTCTTACTCATGTATCATATGTAGCCATATATGTGAAACTTGAGAAAACGTGCGAGTCAAATTTTGAACTTTGTATTTATATTATATGTACATATGATGACAAAAGCAAAGCTTTCATTATAATAGACGTGTCGTGTCCTCTGCCATTCTGCATCCTCCCTCCAAGTTTACTCTTAGATTTCTATGCCCAATTTTTCTTAGTATATATCTTCCACCATACCCACTCTAAATGGCCAAAAATACTCCAATTTGTGTTCGAAGTTTTGCACTTCAAAATCATCATTCACTTTTAACTATAACATATGCATTTTAACAAAAAAAATTAAAAGAACTAATTATCGTAAACTTTTTTATATCGAACAACCATTTAAAGCAATGGTTAAATTCTTTGACAATATTCAATAGCATACGATTAATCTCTTATTGATTAACAAAAAAAAAATCACAAATATGTGGTTAAAGTTTGAAGTTATTTAACGACATATTGCATGATCACTATTTTGTAGCTAATTATGGACGGTCATGAATTAAATTTTTTTTTTTTTTGGCTTTTATTTTCAAATTTTAATTGTGACAAATTCAAAAATAATTATTTTAAATATATAGTTTTGCATAATTCCTTGTTGCAATATACCGGTGACGGTTACCAAACGGCAGTCAACCTGCGGCAGGCCAGAACCCAAAAAAAAAAAAAACACTGCCATTTTGTCTCCTTGAATTTCTGAGGTGACCATATCCATATGTAATTGGGCTTAATTGGCCCAATTACCTTTTTTCTTCGTGAGGCTGTGACTCTATGCGTTGACTTTTCTTCTTCATCCTTTGTCTTAGCTTCTTGCCCTGCTTTCCGAGTTCTTGATGGTTTTTTCTTTTCCTCTTGCTCAGATTCTTCCTCAATTTTAACAGAATAAAATTCAAAACCAAAAATTGAAAGTTGGATGAGAATACAACATATATCATTTAAGAATAGATTTATTTATGGGTAGTAGAGTCAGGTCCAAACAAATACTTTGAGTTATCTCAGCAATAAAAAGCTCTGGCTTTGATGTTCTGTCATCCATTTCCTCTCATGGCTGATTCAGTGATACTCAATAATATTTCAAATCGTATTTGAAAATTTAACCAACTTTATTTTGGACCCTCTCTTTATAATACACTGCAAGAAACAATTCATATTAGTCGAAACGAAAAAGTTCATTGCAAACTTGTAAGTTGTAAGGTATTGTGGTCACAGCTTTTTCCTGCTATTACGATTACAAATCCGACGATTTAAACCTTGCAATAGAATTACAAGAACTTTGATGAATTCGCCTTGATTTCGTCAGAAAACTTGTATGCCGTTAACTAACTATATATATTCAATCCAACACTTCAACAATAATTGTGATTTGTATCAGTGTATGCTTATATATTTAACAGATTCAAGATTTTATACATAAATAATTAATTAATCATCATAATGATAGACTAGAAATGGAGTTGTTAGTTGGTTCACAAGGCCTCTTGCCATCTTCTAACACAATATTTTAATATGTATTCGGATAATCACGCCGACATATCCAGTGTCATTAAACTGAGTTTGATAATTTCAAACCTTTTGAGATGCATGCAACCCCCAAAAAGCATGGCGCTAAAAAAAAAACAAAAAACATTGCGCTGCTTGACTCATTTCCTTATTTGAAAATTTGCAAGATGATTTAAATTGAGAAATAATGTTGGGCCTAATATCAAAATACTTTCCAAGATGATTTAAATTGCTCCCGTAAAATATTATTTAAAAACTTTAGTCAATATATTAAACACATTTTAAATCGACGTTCTCCTATCTTCAACACCAAAACAATAGGGACCCCTTAATTTGATTAAATATATTTAAATGGTGCTCAGCCATAACACCATAACTGAATCTTTGTCAATTGTCAAAGTGGCCGTAGTAAATATATGAATTTTTCGTGACGAGTAATGATCAATGGATCATTTGTACGTCATTTATTTTGAATATCGGCCAAGATTGAAGTTTCCCCGGTGATGAATTCCACAATAAAGAACGTATTAATATTTCAAGAAAGACTCGCACCACTAATCCATGAAGTTGTAGACTAATAATCTTTTATCTTGGATTAGTAAAAGCATATATGCATTATTTATAATAGCGAAGCAGTTTAAACTTTAAACTTTAAGAACTTCTTTTGCCTTTTAGAACTTCAATACTCTGCTTTTTATTTTTTATTTTTTGCTTGAAATTTCAATACTCTGTTTTTATATGAATCTTTAGAAAACCTCAGTTGTTTTCCAAACAGTAGCCTAAAAAGACTTATGCTCAGGAATTTTCGTTACATGGATTTTTGTTTATGCTAAGCTTTGAAAGTTACTCTTTTATTTGTTGTAATAATACGATAGATTAAAGTTAATTTTCGTTAAGTCGTATTATCTGAAACAAAGACCGACCTAAATCGGAGACTGATACCACAAAGGTTACGACTTAAGACTTAAGATCGGAGAGAAACGGAAAAGATCTAGAAATTCATAGAAAGTGTTTTTGTCGGAAAAAGAAAGTGTTAATAACAATTCTTTTATAGTACAATTTCTCGTCAAAGTAATAGTCATATACTCCTAATTTATACGAATACGAGTTCTAATTCGATAAGAATTTACACCGAAGAAGACAAAATAACAAAAAGAAAAAACGTAAAAAAGAAAAAGATATTTGCGTCGTCAATATACTGATTAATAAAAGGTTATTTTTGTCATTAAAAGCAAAAGTACTTTACCCAAAGGCGTGCTACGTCACGTAAATCTTACAACTCTACGAGGGCTTTTTAGGAATTTCATACTAATAAAGCTATATCTTCTGCAATTCCGTCCACCCAAAACAACTGACATGGAAACTACTTTACTTATTCACAAAAAAATAGAAATAAAATCCAGACATATTTTTTTTCGTCAAGAATCTATTTTGAAGAGTAAATTAAATAGTTTGAATATAATGGAAAACACGTTTTCTCCCAACAAAAAGAAAATCGAATTTTTACAGACTCATCTGCTGCCTGCATCTATAATATATCTGTCTTATTTCTCAAGTTAAAAAAAAATGTCTGTCTTTTTTTTTGTTCTTTAATACAGTAATAAAGTATAATTAAAAATAAAATAAAATAATATTTGGGCTAGCTGCTATTAATCAGAGCAGGCTACTTCTAATGCTTTTTTACAGAGCTGCTTTCTTTTTTTCTCTCTCTAAAAACTTGTATCATCTTTCTCTCTCTCTTTCTTCTACCTTCGTTGCCTTCTCCTTTTCTCTATATTTTGTTTTCGGGCTTTGCTAATTAGAAGTGTTAATCTGGGAAAATTAGGTAGGGAGGTGAAAAGGGGAAAAATCATTGATTTTTATATATTTGGTGTAATAATTTGCTGAGAGGATTGGAGAAGCTCATATGTAAGAAGAAATCATAATTAGTTATATTACATGGGAATCTGACATTATAAGCAACTGTCTGTGGGGTTAGTTTTGTCGAAGAACAAAAGAGATGTCTCAGACCAACTGGGAAGCTGATAAAATGTGAGTTTTTCATTTTTGATTTTCCTCACTATTATTGTGTCTGCTTCTTACTAAACTCGTTACTTTTTGGTTTGTATGTTTCGATTTTGGGTGTTTTAAAGTGATTTCTAGGGTTCGGATTATAAAAATGCATTGTCTTTTTTTTTCGTCTCCAGCTACAGTTTGATTTTTAGGGTTTGTGTTCCTCTACACTTTTTTATGAGTTCTTAAGTTTCAAAATTTTATTTTGCTGATAATTGATCTGGATTCTGCTGATTTTCTGGGTTTAGCTTTATTGGTAACTTGTTGCATTTTTTTTTAATTAGCTTTCTCCTCTTTTGTCATTCTTGCTTTTGTTTTGCTGTTAGAGGTTGTGTTACTTTGCGGATTTTTAGTTTCTATTCTCAGAAAGCATTCTTGTTAGATTTTGTGGTTGTGGGGACTTTTAATTAGGTAAGTTTTTGCATGTTTTGGCCAAAGTTTAGTTCTTTGTGTTGTCAGTCACTTTCAAAAGCCTTGACAATTTCTGGATTTTTGGTTTATCCAATTCTGGTTGACACTTGTGCCATCAGGTTTCATCTGTTACTGTTCTAGATTTACTCTTCTTTTTGGTATGCAAGTGTGTGACTTTAAGCTCCATCATGAAACTTTCCTGATTTTGGTGTTTCTGCTAATATCTGGATGGGTTGTCTTTGGGGCATTGTTAAGTTTGATGTTATGCTTCCGTTTGGCGAGTGCCTTTTGTTGAGATGTTTAAGACAATTCTTATACCGATTTTGATGTGTTTATATATTGTTGTTATCTTTTGAGTGTTGTTTACATTGCTGCTCCAAATATTTTTTTTGAATGTAACAGGTTGGATGTCTATATCCACGATTATCTGGTGAAAAGAGATTTAAAAGCTACAGCTCAGGCTTTCCAAGCTGAAGGAAAAGTGTCATCGGATCCTGTTGGTAAGTAATCACCATCTTCTTTGACCATTTTGACTACGATTCTGAATAAATTTACTTAGTTCTGTATCTTTTTTTTTACTTTTTGCTAATGAACTTTACATTCTTCTTGCATTGTTTTGTAGCTATTGACGCACCTGGCGGATTTCTGTTTGAGTGGTGGTCTGTCTTTTGGGATATATTTATTGCTAGGACCAATGAGAAGCATTCCGAGGTTGCTGCATCTTACATTGAGGTCTCTTTCTTTGTCACCCACACCACTAATGATTTGATATCTGTGCAACTCTGCAATATTCTCTATAGTTAGTGATGTGGAGTTAGTTAGCAGCTTGATTGCTTACAGTTGAACTATGTTATCTCTTCTTATCCTTTGTGTTTGAAGAGAAGATTTAGATGTTGTATTATGTGAAAATCAGAAATGTCTTCTCCAATTTGTAGGCTTCCAATGATTGACTAGGATGGTGGATTTTCTGTTTTGTTTTGGATAAGACTGAATATTGTGTGTGTGTGTGTGTTTTCAGACACAGATGAATAAAGCGCGAGAACAGCAATTGCAGCAATCTCAACACCCACAAGTTTCACAGCAGCAGCAGCAGCAACAACAGCAACAGCAAATACAAATGCAACAACTCTTGTTGCAACGTGCACAACAACAGCACCAGCAACAGCAACAACAACAACAACAACAACAACAACATCAACAGCAGCAACAACATCATCATCAGCAACAGCAGCAGCAGCAGCAACAACAACATCAGAACCAACCACCTTCTCAACAGCAACAGCAGCAATCGGCGCCTCAACACCAACAGCAGCCAACGCCACAGCAGCAGCCACAGAGAAGAGATGGGTCCAACCTTGCAAATGGATCATCAAATGGACTTGTTGGAAATAACAGTGACTCAGTTATGAGGCAAAATCCTGGGTCTGGGAGTTCCTTAGCAAGTAAGGCATACGAGGAGAGGGTCAAAATGTCTACTCAGAGGGAATCCTTAGATGAGGCTGCTATGAAGGTTAGTTTATTCTACGCATGTCTTTTAAATTCCATCTTCCTTTTGTCACAACTGTGTTTCGTCAAATGGTATAATTCAATTCTTTGTTGGCTACAGAGATTTGGGGACAATGTTGGGCAACTGTTGGATCCAAATCATGCATCAATGTTGAAATCTGCTGCAGCTTCCGGACAGCCTGCAGGGTACTGGTCTCATACTTTTACCTTCACTGTTTCCACTTATATCCTCTGCTACCTCACCTAGTATCAAATGAATATGTTGCAACATAAAATCATTCAATATCGCTCTCTCTTGTAACGCTATTTGCTGGTGAATCACAGGCAAGTGTTACATAGTACAAGTGGTGTTATGTCTCCGCAGGTTCAAGCTCGAAATCAGCAACTTCCTGGGTCTGCAGTGGTATGTAATATTGAATCTATGTTGTGTCTAGGCCCTTGTAGAGATTAACTGTTAGTTAATACTTACTGGACTTATATGGGTTTAGGATATAAAAACTGAGATCAATCCTGTGCTCACTCCCAGAACTGCTGTTCCAGAAGGGTCGTTGATTGGAATTCCTGGTAGGTTTGCTATCCTGACTGTATTATTTCAGTAGGTTAAGCGTGTCAAATGTGGTAAAAGTACTTCAGCTTACAAGAATTTGAGAATGATTAATGCTGGTTTCCTGTTTCAGGTTCAAATCAAGGCAGCAACAAACGCTTAAAGGGTGGCCACTTACCGTAAGCTTTATCCATGCTTTTATTTTTTCTTTCTCTGGCTCGTTTCACTCTTTTCTCTCAAAAGAATTTCCTTTTTGACTGCTGCCTTCTTTCCTGATTTAGGGATTTGATCAGCTTCGTTCTGGTCTTCTTCAGCAGCAAAAACCATTTATGCAGTCTCCTCAGTCTTTTCACCAACTCAACATGTTGACTCCGCAACATCAGCAACAACTCATGCTGGCTCAACAGAATCTAAATTCACAATCTGTCAGTGAAGAGAACAGAAGACTTAAAATGCTATTGAACAACCGGAGCATGAGCCTCGGAAAGGATGGCCTTGGGAGTTCTGTTGGGGATGTATTACCTAACGTCGGATCATCTTTACAACCTGGTGGCCCTCTATTGCCTCGTGGAGACACCGACATGTTACTAAAGGTTTGCCTTGTCTTCTTTTTACAAATCTCAAGTGGCTGGCTTAAATTTCTTGTAAAAAAAGCTTGCAATTTAGAATAAACTCTTAACAATATAGTTTGATAAAATTGGAAGAAGATAATAATCTCTGCTCTTTTTCAATGGCTGTGACGTTTGCTCTAAACTTTTGATAACTGAATATGCTTTGTAGTTAAAGATGGCTCTGTTACAGCAGCAGCAGCATCAACAGCAGAGTGGTGGGAATCCACCACAGCCACAGCCACAGCCACTTAATCAGCACACCCTTTCAAATCCGCAACCACAGAGTTCAAATCACAATATTCATCAGCAAGATAAAATGGGAGGTGGAGGTAGTATTACGATGGATGGGAGCATGTCAAATTCTTTTCGAGGAAATGATCAGGTCTGTTCATAAATTCCTGTTTCTTTTCCTATTTCATGTTTCAATGATATCTGTTCCGTAAGTTTCTGGTGAGTCTGAAGTTGGGTTCTAAAATGTTTTTGCATTCAACTGAAGGTATTGAAGAATCAGACTGGTAGGAAAAGAAAGCAACCGGTTTCGTCTTCTGGGCCAGCTAATAGTTCAGGAACAGCTAACACTGCGGGACCATCACCAAGCTCAGCACCTTCTACACCTTCAACTCATACTCCTGGAGATGTGATTTCTATGCCTAATCTGCCGCACAGTGGTGGTTCCTCCAAAGCAATGATAATCTTTGGCACTGACGGAGCTGGGACTCTTACATCTCCATCAAATCAGTTGGTGGGTTTCCTTAAACTGTTGATGTGAGTGCATAGAGGTTTTCCTAATCAATATGAATTAGTAGCATCGTTGGCTATTTTGCAGGCTGATATGGATCGATTTGTGGAAGATGGGTCGCTTGATGACAACGTTGAGTCTTTTTTATCCCAGGAGGATGGTGATCAACGGGATGCCGTTGCTCGGTGTATGGATGTTAGTAAAGGTGTGTAGTTTAGCCTCACTCTACAATATTTGACAACAATACAATGAACTTTTCTTTTCTAATCCAACAGTATTTCTCAATCTCTACAATGATGGCTCTGCACTAGGTTTCACGTTTAATGAAGTGAATTCAGTACGTGCGAGCACAAGCAAAGTTACCTGTTGCCACTTCTCATCGGATGGAAAAATACTTGCTAGTGCCGGACATGACAAAAAGGTAAACCAGAATCATCATTAGGTTTTCTGTCGTTCTGAAACTTAAAGAGCCTCTTGGCTTGGTCCATTTTGCAGGCTGTACTATGGTACACAGACACTATGAAGCCAAAGACCACTCTTGAGGAGCACACATCTATGATAACGGATGTCCGTTTTAGTCCAAGCCTGCCTCGCCTTGCTACTTCTTCATTTGACAAAACTGTCAGGGTGTGGGATGCTGATAATGTAAAGTGCAAATTGATCGATTTCACTACTTTGTTTTGTCTCTTCATGAATATCTTGGTTTATTCCAGACTTTGTGATCTCTTAAGAGTTTGTAAATCTACTTTGCAGAAAGGTTATTCCCTTCGTACTTTCATGGGACATTCTTCTATGGTTACATCACTTGACTTTCATCCCAACAAGGATGATCTCATATGTTCCTGTGACAATGATGGCGGAATAAGGTACTGGAGCATCAACAATGGAAATTGCACCAGAGCGTACAAGGTAGATTTTATGTTTTTTCTTTCCAAGCCATTAGTTTCAACACTGTTTAGTTGCTTTAATTAGCAAATCAACACATTTAATTTCACTTATCGTGTTACAGGGTGGTTCCACCCAGATGAGGTTCCAACCACGTGTTGGAAAGTATCTCGCGGCTTCATCAGCAAATGTTGTATCTGTACTAGATGTTGAAACACAAGCTTGTCGACACTCATTACAGGTTTAGTGTTCAAACTTTTCCGATTCAGTAGATGCTTGGTTTATATGAAATATTTACTAATAAGAGAGCAACTCAATCTGATAATGTTTCTGTACAGGGGCATGCTAATCCGATAAACTCGGTTTGCTGGGATCCTTCTGGTGACTTCTTGGCTTCGGTTAGTGAAGATATGGTAAAAGTGTGGACGCTGGGGACAGGTAGTGAAGGAGAATGTGTTCATGAGCTAAGCTGCAACGGTAACAAATTCCAGTCTTGTGTTTTTCATCCTGCTTACCCCTCGCTGCTTGTAATTGGTTGTTACCAGGTAAAGTTGATATCAATTACAATGTGTGTTTATAAACTGATCCAAAAATCCTAACTTTACTCCTAAACTTGTGAAATGTATGTGTGTGCAGTCTTTAGAACTATGGAACATGTCAGAGAACAAGACGATGACATTGCCAGCTCACGAAGGGCTAATTACATCATTGGCTGTTTCAACTGCAACTGGATTGGTCGCATCAGCTAGTCACGACAAGTTAGTGAAGCTGTGGAAGTGAATTCAGTGAGAGAAACAGACATGTTTGTGTTTAGGTATTACTATTAATCTCGGGGTTTTTTGTTTTTAACTTGTAGCTCAATATCGGCCATTATCTCGATCTCAGGATAGTTTTTTCAGATGTTGAACAATGTTGTTGTATGATCTGACGAAATTGGGATCTCGAGGGATTGTGAAAACTTTTGTTGTAATATTAGTTTTCTTCTGGTTCAGCTTAAATTTCATTCATGTCGGTTTGGTTTTGTCTCGGTTAAGCTTCTTGACTATCTTAAATCACTATATTTAAACGTTTGGAAAACTCGTTTTGCAAACGCTAATGAAATTTGTAATGTGAGAGCCATCAAAGATTCAAAAGTTGTTGAATCGTATTTGGACCGATTTTGTAGACCATAATTGTATTGTATTGTATGTATGCTAGAAAAAGAGGGTAAAATTTTAATTAAATAAGAAGTTGTTGAAAAGCAAAATTTTAAACGCAAACGTTAATGTTGTAAACGCCACTTATGAATCTTAAAAGCAAACTCAAACGCCAGTGAAAGTCGTCGTCTCTGAGATCGCTCTTTTGAGTCCCTGAAGTCAGAGTCTCCGGCGGGGACTGACGGTAAACAGCTGCTTGAAGATCGAGAGATTTTAAAGCGATACTCTTCTCTTTCTCGAAGATCACAGCGGTGAAGAAGGAAGGATCCCCTGTTTTGTAACTGGGTGATGGGTAAAGAAGATTTCAGTGATGAGGTTAGCAGGAGCTTCATCTAACTTTTTTGCTTGATTTACCTTAATTTGTTATTTCTTGTGCATAATTTGATTCCTCAAGTTTGTACTCGAAGAATGAAATGTTGGATGCTAAATTGATGTGTTAGATTAGGCAAATTCTGATATACTTACTCTGAAACCACAGGTTTGTTCTTCTAGGAAGGAGAAATGTGCTTCAGGGCAGCCTGGGGAAATGGTGACAAATCTGAAGGCTTCCATAAGAGAATTGAGTGCGGAAGTGAAGGAACAGGTGCTTTGCTTCTTGCTTTATGAGCAAAGAAGTCTCTTGTTTCCTTATCTATCTTACTCTGGCTGGTGTTCTTGATCAAACAATGAAATGCTTTACTTTGTTGCCATTTTGTAACTTAGAATCAGAGAAAATGTGATGTTAAGGATGAGCTGCAGCAGTTGCGAGAAAGATTTAGCGCTGAAGGTGTTGATGTTTCAGTCCAGGAGTTGATACCGCTTTTGAGATCACTGAAGGTGAATAGGTTTTTATTACTACATTGTGAGTCGTCCTATGTGGTGAAACTCAATGGTTGAAGGTATTTTCAGGAATTAGAAAAACAGGAATCTGAAGTCCGGTCCTTTTGCAATGCCAAGCGTTCTGCTTTAGAAGATGGAGTTTTTGATTTGGAGGAGAGAGTCGCAAAGGGGTGTGATGGTGAGATTTCAGAGGAAGATTTGGATGGTTTGTTGGTTGAATCTTTGGATAATCTGACTTCTGCAAAGAAGGTACTCTTTCTATGTGAGCTTACTTATTATTTATATTTTACCTCTTAGTTATTGGTTTGGAGCATCATGGAATTGAGAATCAGGTTTTTCAAATGTTTTTCTAAGAAGCTTTATGGTTGTTTTCCCCTTTTTTTTTTTATACTGTAGGAGCTTGCAGCAAAACTAAGAGAAATAGTGTCTCTGAAGCGACAGATTGATGATGTGCCATGCCAATCTGAACTCCTCCAGTATGTCCATCTTCCCCTCACTTCTTGCTTACTTCAAAGACGATGCCCTGCATTTGGGACTTTCTATTTGTGTACAATTTCGCAGTGAAACTCTCCCATTCAACAATGAATCATATTTAACCCCACTCCCTCTAGTTTGATCAGCAATTATCTTTAATTATGTTTTAAAGATATGGAATCATCATGTCAGGAGTCAAATTGTGTTGCCTCTAGCTTTTAGGAATCCAGTTTAACTTTGGCGACTTTCCTCTTTGCTGTATTTGTTGCGTTCTCAAGTCCAGTATTTCATTCCGTGCAGATATGAAAGAAGATTCTCAGAGCTGAATGTCTGTATTCAGGTTCGAATAGTCTAATTAATAGATGCCTTGTTGCTTTGCAGGTTTGTTTCATTATTATAAAAGAACTTACTCGCTTATTGAATAACTAACCTTTGTTCAATTTCTGACTACAAACAGGAGAAACTTCAACAAACTAGGAAGCTCTATGCAACATACAATGCTCTTTTAGAAATAAAAGATTTGATGCTAAAGGAGACATCATTATTGAATTCAATAGGTTCACAGGTAAATACATGTGTTAATGTTTGGTAGATCTTCTGTGTCTAGCATCATCTCCTTTGTACTGCTCTCTACATTATACCTTTTAGATACCATGTACCTATTGTTAAGAAAGGCTAGGTTCATACTAAGTTGATTTTACGTTTCTGCTTTCCAATTTTAGTATATCTCTGGGTGAGTCAAAATTTTCACGATTTTTCGTCGTTAACCCTTGACTTGAGTGTAGTTTCAAGACGTGGTTGGTACTCCTGCTGGCCGTGTGAAGTTAATTGATTCACTGGAAGGAGTCATGACAGGAATCCAACAGGTACTCTGAGTTATACTCAGATAGGTATTCGAGGCATAAAGCATGAATCTAGCCCAACTTACATAGCTTTAGCTGTATGATTTGTTGTCACAAAATATTTAAAGTGCAGAAGATAGGAAAGGTACAACTTAGGCTTCAAGAAGAGCAGAGGCTTCGTGATACTTCAAAAGAAAAGTATATAGCTGCAGCTGCAGAGCAAAGGAAATGCTATACTGTACTAAGAGCCTTCCAGGTTAGCACAAAAGAGGAAATGCATGCCTATACTGACAAGCATTTCGACACCTGAGAGTCATCTAGTTATATAGTTCTAAATTTCTCAATTGCAGGAAGAATGTACTAAGAATGATAGACTGAGGAGTCAAACATCTACTGCAAAAGCCTGTGACTCGAAAGAAGGGATTGAATAAGGTGATATAAAAGTGACCCTCCAGAGTAGAGCTAGAGTAGATTTAGACATGATTCTCTTGCTATATCTGATATCTATATGTTCAGCCTTACAAACAGAAAGATCTGAAAGTCTATAGTCCTACTTTGGTTGACCAATTGGTTATATATTAGCCATGAGAAACTATTATACTCTAATCATTGAGGAAGAGAAGTTTGATTACAAACCTAGAAAGGCACATAGCATTGTAAAAGACTATAAAGTCGAACAAATAAAAACTTAGAAGAAAAGCCACACTCATTATCTCTCATTTTCAGACTTAATCATGTGGCTTCTTTTTCAGGATCTGAGACGTGAACCGGATCTCTGGTATCTCGTCCCCTTGAGATGATGCTTCCTTGATGTTCTCTACCTGCAAATCATATATGCACATGGTTTAATGGCCGGAGCAAAAAGATTCAAAACTGACAAAACCTAGAACAGTTGACAACTCTTCATTTTCGTATCCTCATTTTGTTAAATCACAAGACTTGTTTACTCTACTCCACCGTGTATTTGTAAGAAGCTAACCGAAATTTCTGCTGATATCTGATTTTATTTAATAAGAAGTCTACCTGGTTGTGTAAAGATCCGGTGACAGGCACCAGAGGTGGCTTGATAACCACCCGGCCTTGCACGAAATTCTGGGGCCAAAAAAGGTGTTTCTCTAGAGCTGCCTCCTTCATACATTTGGCCTAGTTTGTATGGACCGTCACTTGTGTTGTTCTTCAACTTCGGTTTATGAGACAAGCCTGTAGACCATGAACCCCCGTTTGAACCTGCCAATGCCATTATCACATCCGCCTGCAAAAATAAAATAACTTCCCAATTTCTCTACTTTGTTCGGATATCAAAATGTAGTCAAATTCCTTGAATATCAAGATTATAAGTGTTAGTGAGAATCACCTTGTTTGGGTGAACATCATCAAAGACATGAGCTTGACCACCGTAGAAGATGGTCATTTGCTTAGTACTTGACGCTAAGTCTTTCCGATTTCCAGTACTGCAAATACAAACAAAGTGTATTGAAATGACTTGAAGACAGAGCATCAAAAGACATAACACTAGAAGAAGCTAACTGACCTTGAAGGGGCAAAACATTCGAGCTTGCACGGGTTTGGCACTGTAAAAGAACTCAAGATACCGGGGCCTTTCATCCCTGTTCGAGAACCTTCATCGGCAGCTGTCTGAGCGATAACTGACGGGCCCACGTTTTCATCCTTGAACCTGCTTGAAGACAGCTGATGAAGCAAATGACTGATCTGTCCTACTCCGCGTGGAGGCTGGTTTGCCAAAGGATTCACATTCATGGAGTGGCCCCCAGGTCCGTTTCTAAGCAACTATGTGATGACAATGACAGACTACAGAAATTGAGTTCTATGAAGCTGTAAACATAGTAAAAGTCTGCAGGTTCTGGTTTCTCTTACCTTGGACCAATGCAGTGTCTCTGGATGCTCTTGAGTCGTGAAATGTGAATCCGAGTTACTTCTTTTGCTTCCTGAAAATCGATTGCTCATGATTGAGCCGGAAACGTCACTTCTTGGTCCAAACAATTGTATTCCATCAAGATGACTACCCCCGCCGCCGCTGTGTCTCTCAACTAAACAAAAGATATATAATATGGATAAGGAACTTCAGATTGTAGTAGTTAACTCAAGGAAAGAGAGAGAGAGAGGTCATAAAGAAGAACAACTCATATAAAAAGCATCACAGCCTCAAACGTCTATGACCCACCAAATTCATCAGTCAAATTCACTCCCACTGTCCCAACTAACCCACCAGAGGCATAATGGTTGGACAGAAGAGAGAGAGAGAGTCTTTCATTACTAGAGCTCAATCAACCACATGCTCACACAAAATGTATGTTCATGTTTACAAATTTTTCATACTAAAAGTAACAAGACAATGTACACTCACATCTTGTTCAACTTCAACTCAAAGATGTTCCATTTTCTACTTAAGAGATTTAACCACAACTGAATTTACTAAAAAGTTGAAACGAACTTACATGATCTTTTACGGTTTCAAATCATTGTCAATCAAAGCTCGATTGTTAAATTAGCCCAGGGAAATGAAAAAATCAAACTTCAAAATCGAATCTATGTAACAAAATTTGTAACTTTCTATAGATAGAAACCGTAGATGTACAGAGAAATCAGCTTAAGCCACATCAGTATAAGCATCAAGAGAAAGAGAGAGAGCAGAACCAAGATCGGAGGTCGAGGAGAGACCGCCGCGTCCACCGGCGGAAGCCGTCGAGGGGGTCATCGCCGGTTTAGACGCCTTATCCGGTGGTAGCCTGTGGTCAGCCATGGAAGTGGAAGCTAAAGTTGGAGTCTTGGAGCCAAGAAAGTCATGGAACAAGAGTTTATCTTGCTCTTTCTGCCGGAGACGAGAATCAACGTCAGTGGTTCGTTCGCCATTATTGTGGTTCATCATCATCAACAAGTGTGTCAGTGTGGCCACTTCGCCACCACTTCTTCCATTACAGTCTTTGTCTCTCTGTATTATTTCATGGACACACTCAACGAGAGAGAGAAGAGAGAGATCAGAGTGTGTTTGTTTTCTGGGTAAGTGTAATAAAAAAAAGGCGAAAAAGGTTGTCCTTTTGTTCTTCAAGCTTACTTTATTGAGTTTCTCTTACATGGTTTAAAGTCCCATAATATAATAATCACATCTTTCAAATATAATATGATTAAAAAATCTTAGCCAAAAGTAAGATTGTAAAATCATGGCATCATACACTTTATATATCTATATATATATATATATTTTATATATAGTTAAGGTATCATAGATTCATACTTTATTAATTAAGTTTGCGTACCAAATCTAACCAACACACTACTAACCTATCCGCACCTAAAGGCAAGTCCGTAAGAGCACCTCCAACGGTGAAAATGAGTGTTCTGAAGAAGAATTCTTAGCATTAAAAAATTATAAACTGTATCGGTAAATGTGTTTTAAAAATTTCTCCTTTAAAAATTGGTTCTTATTTAATACTCCCTCTGTTTCACAATACATGATGTTAAGGATATTTTACACAAATTAAGAAAATAATCATTACTTTTTTAATATATATTAATTTCTCTTACCAAGAATTATTTTAATAATTATAAACCAATAGTAACATAATTCTTTTAAATCATTACATCTTGATATTTACAATTTATCAATAAAAATAAAGTAAAAAGATTAAAACATCAAACTTTCTGAAACAAGATAAAGTAGATAAAACATCATCTTTTCTGAAACGGAGGGAGTAGTTTTTAGAACCAGTACTTAACAGAAGTTTTTAACTTTATTATTAAAAGAGTGGTTTACTCAAATGATATGGAATCTGAAAAAATAACTACATTAGTGCAAATCTTTTTTTTTATTATTGTAATGATTTTCGTCTCCAAAATACCCTTCAAACTATGTTATAACAAAAACGTAATTACAAGAATACCATTAATTTTATTTTCCACATCAGCGAAAAATTTGGCGCCATCCGACATGGCACAAAAATTGGCGACGTGTATAAGTTAAGTCTGCCGCGAAAATTTCTCGCTTACATTACGGTTGACTATCAAGAAATGTGCCTGACTTATGTAAACGGCGGACTTATTATTTTTTAGGCTGACTTATTACCTAAAAGTTATAGCTGACTTACGGAACATCGGCTGACTAACAAGTATAAGTGATGGCTGACTTATAAAACTGCGGCCAATTTAAGAGAATTTTGGCTAACTTATTCCTATGATATGGCTGACTTATAAAGTTTCAGCTGACTTAAAGAACTGATTTATTATTTTTTCGGCTGATTTCAGCGAGCTTTAGTGGGTGACCTATGTTAAGTCAGCCGTCACGCGGCTGATTTTGATTAGTTATGGCTGATTAATCAATTAATCAGTAATTACTATAATAGTATGCGTTTACTCAACGTATCGGCTGACTTTTTTTTCCACCTGATTTAAGTCTTATCATTGTTGATTTCATAATCTTCTATAATTACTCAAATAATATATTTAGTTATGACTGACTTATTACATCGTTTTATGGCTAATTTAGGAATGGCTGACTTACGAATTCATTTAGTGGCTGGTTTCCATGTAAGCAAGAAAACAATTACGTCAGATTTTATGAAATAACACGTCAGTTTAAGGGTTCATGTTTAGGGATTTAGGGTTAATCTTTATTGCACCGTTCTTCGTCAATACTTCTTTTCTTCTTCATCTTTTTCTTCTTCATCTTCGATGGATCCTATTATTATTATGTCCGGCAAATGGATTCAAAAAATTCAGTACACATTCAATCCCGACTAGAGAGGATGCAGAGTTATAAATGCAAACGAAGAAACAAGTTTCAGTTGTTTAGTGGATATGATATTGGAGGACTACGGATTGGATTCGCGAAGGTGTAAGATTCAGCTGAGCTACATGTTTGGAAACAAGACTATGAAAAAGTTATCGCAAGATACTCCTCCAGTTTATGTCTGTAATACTCGGCAACTCCAAAGCTTTTTGACCCTGAGTAAAACCGATAAACTACGTCTATGTGTAGAATTTATCGAGATCGATGTTAGTGAAGTTATTCAGCAGAAGAATGAGAAGCTGAAACGTCCATCTAGTGATTATGATGATTTAGAAGCCGAATTTGGGGTGATACGGGAAGAAAAAGATATGGGAAGCTTCACGGACGAAGAAGAGGAAGATGGAGACGAAGAAGATGACGAGTTTGACACCAGATTTGACATTTTTGATGATTCTGATGGTGCGTCATCTAATGATGATAACTTTAGTTTATTAGGAAAGCTTGATGCAGACGAAGATTCGCGAAGTTTGCCTCCGAAAAAGAGATCTCAAAATGTTGTTATACAAGGATTGAACACCTCTAATGTTATCCGAGATTCGGAGATGTCATCGTTAAATCTCGCCGTCGGACAAAGCTACAATAGGAAAAAAGATTTAGAGACTCGACTGAAACTTCTTTCGGTGAGGGATCGATTCGATTTCGATGTCTCAATATCAACTCCGGAATTGTTCATTGTTAGATGTTGGGTAGATGGATGTAGCTGGAAAGTTCGTGCATCTACATATGGAGATTCTCCAGAGTTTTATGTTCGTAAATTTGATTCAGAACACACATGTTCTATTACTGAGCGTTCTGCACGATCTCGACAAGCAACACCAGCTGTTTTAGGAGTCTTATACAGAGATTTCATTGGCGACATTGATCCAACGGTCCTTCCTAGGCATGTCGGGGTAGCTATCAACAAGCAATTTGGTATGAAGGTAATGCAAGACATTATGTTATCGGCTGACTTATCTTTCCCCTGTGGCTGACTTATTTTTCCATGTGGTGGCTAACTTATCAATTTATACGGCTGATTTATCTTTTTGTATAGATGGATTATTGGAAGTCTCATAGGACGTTACAAATTGCGAGGCAGATTGATATGGCCAGTCTTCATAAGTGGTTTGAAGACTTGCCTTCTTTCTTGTATATGTTACGAAGGGCAAACCAGTGCGATTCTGGCGCCTTGACGTAGAGTCAAGATTCAAGTATCTCTTTCTTGCTTTTGGAGCGAGCGTGAGTGGATTACCATACATGCGTAAAGTAGTCGTTGTCGATGGGATATTTCTACATGGAAAATACAAAGGGACCCTACTCACTGCATTAGCTCAAGATGGTAACTTCCCAATTTTTCCTATAGCCTTCGGTGTGGTTGACACTGAAAATGATGAATCTTGGCAATGATTTTTTTCCCAACTAAAGATTATTATTCCCCACGATAAGGATCTTGCAATTATATCGGATAAGCATAAACCGATAGGGAAAGCAATTGGAATGTTGTATCCGCTCGCGGCTCATGGAATTTGTGCAAATCATTTGTATAAGAACATCTTGGTACGGTACAAAGGTAGAAGCCATTTTCGCCTTGTGAAGAAAGCTGCGAATTATTATAGAATGGATGATTTTTAGGCTGCATTCGATGAGATTGCAACCCTTAATCCTGACCTTCATGGCTACCTTCAGAGAGCCGATGTACGGATGTGGGCACGAGTTTATTTTCTAGGCAATAAATATAACTTGACGACCACAAATATTGTGGAATCGATGAACAAGGTACTTTCAAAAACTAGGGGTTACCCTATTATTCGACTGTTGCAATCGATTAGGTCAATGATGACGAGGTGGTTTGCTGAGCGACGCCAGGATATGAGGGCGATGAGGACCATGCTCACACGGGCTGTTGAGAAATTGCTAGAGGTAACTTGTTTTATAAGTCAGCCGTTATACTGTCATAAAGCAGCCGTCCTTCTTTTATAAGTCAGCCGTGTCTTTTTTTGATAAGTCAGCCGTTCTTTTTTTAATAAGTCAGCCGTATCTTTTTTTGATAAGTCAAAACGTTCTTTTTTTATAAGTTAGCCGTGTCTTTTTTTGATAAGTCAGCCGTTCTTTTTTTAATAAGTCAGCTGTGTCTTTTTTTGATAAGTCAGCCGTCCTTTTTTTGTTAAGTCAACATGTCCTTTTTTTTATAAGTCAACCGTTATTTTTTATAAGTCAGGCGTGTCTTTTTTTGATAAGTCAGCCATACTTTTTGGATAAGTCAGCCGTGTATTTTTTTATGCTTGCAGGGCCGAGTCAGTGGGGCAAAACTTGCGACTGTACAGGAGATTGATTCTGTTCATATAGAAGTTGTATGCGGTTTGTCGTTACATATTGTAAACTTGGCCGAGAAAAAATGCACTTGCCATCATTTTGACATGGAGAAAATACCGTGTGAACATGCAATCGCTGCTGCAGAGTATATGAACGTATCTCGTATCCGACTTTGTGACCCATGTTATACGACAGATTATATGGTGAACACTTACGCTGGCATAGTCATGCTTGTAGATACGGCGCTCCCTGTACCGGATCGCATAGCTAACTTAGTTTGCACGCCCCCAGTTCCTCGTCAACAGCGAGGAAAACCCAAGAAATCTCGTATGAAATCTTGTTTAGAAATAGCGCAGGAGAAGAAACGTCCTAGGAAGCAACACACTTGTTCTCTTTGTGCTCAGGTTGGACATAATGCCAAAACTTGTAACATGTAACTACTTATAGATTCATGAGCTGCTTATTCACTTTGAACACATTTTTATTATATGTATCCCCTCTAATTTGTTACGTTTGGTCGCATAAAATGATATTTGGTAATAATTTTACCATATTATCAGTTAAGATAGGATTCGATTCGAAGAATATTAACTTGATCATGTCTCATAAGTCAGCCATCAAAGAGTATAAATCAGCCGTTTAGGCGGGAATTATAAATTTTGAACTTCGATTTAGGCGGCAATTTTGATAAGTCAGCCGTGATTAAAATTATAAGTCAGCCGTGATTAATTCCTAAGTTAGCCGTGATTATTATATAAAATTACATATGAAAATTATTTCCATGTTTTATTAACTCAGTTACTTATGGTTTCTTTCATATTTCTGATGATAGCACTGCATTATGTTGGCCTAATTAGGTTTATTTTGTAAACTCTTAAATACAGCAGAACATCAATATAAAGATAAGTCAGCCGTGATTAAAATCATAAGTCAGCCGTGATTAAAATCCTAAGTCAGCCAAAAAATCAGAAAAGGTTAGATGCCTCTTGTAGAAGATCTGACGCCATGCACTCTCGTATTTGTTGCATGTTAGCGTCACATATGCCATCGAAACGCACACCAAGGGCTAGACACTCGAGGTACTTAACTGAAAACACACCACAGTCGCCTGGATTTACGTTTTGAGGGACTCCTGTTTTGATCCTTCTCCAACCAAAAGGCACCACACTCGGTGGTCTCACATCTGAAGGTATAAACTCATTCAAAAAATCAGGTACCATCCGCATGACAAAACGACACTAGTCGAGGATCATCCTATCTAATTTATCTGTTGCGGGACCCATGAACCTGTCATAACAGTTTATTGTCGAGTCCTTCAAATTCACATCCATAGCTACCCAATGGTTTCCATTCACTTGGTGCACCATATATAACTAGTCAATAACGTAATACCACTTTTTCCTAGTAACCATATCTCTGGGTCTCAGACCATTCGCTAAATCGTTCCAAGCTTCTGGGATTTCCACTTCCTAGGATCTATCTTGTACTGCTCGTAATCCCGCGCCCAGAAACTGATAAACCACTGGTCCATAAACACAAAACACGTACTGTGGTAAGGGGATGGATCTTTGAAAGCCCTTTTAGAGAGCATCCTCATAAACGCCTCGATATGCTGTACATTTTAAAAAAAATGATAAGTCAGCCGAAAAAAGAAAAGATAAATCAGCCGTGAAACAATAAGATAAGTCAGCCGTTAAACGAAACGATAAGTGAGCCGTTAAACAAAACGATAAGTCAGCCGTTAAACAAAACGATAAGTCAGCCGTTAAATTGTTATAAATCAGCCGTCAAACTGGTATAAATCAGCCATAACTTACATCATCTCCTAACTATCCATATTTTTCATTAGGCCATTGGTCCCTCGGAGTGGTTAGAGCAAAGTAAAACTCAATTTCTTCTGGTAGTTTTTCTTCTGATGGGATTGACCTGAGAAAAAATGTTAAGACAATGAGGAAAAACGTAGGCAACCAACATTATTTAACTAGATTAAACGTACCTGAACGGTTGGAGATAGTCCATAAAAGCCTCCAATCTTTGTGGATTATGTGCCTTACATGGATCATAGATCGCTACTGAAGGAACTAAGCCTTCCCTCATACACGTCTACCCTGTATGTCCAACATACGGATAAGGTACAGGATTTGTTTGATCACGGTCTTTACCTGCTTGCATTGCTAGTCTTGCTGCCCTTAGCTTATCCTCCATGGTCTCGGATGTCTTTTCTTCTGGTTGAGGCAACATCTTGTAATCTTCTTCCTTAAATTCCTTAGTAACGTCAATAACATCGCTACAGTCCCCTGGTATATTCAGATCTGAATCACTTTCATCTATCGGTTGAGGAATATTCTTTTTCTTCTTCTTAAACACTCTTGGTTGCTTGAAGATGATTTTGCTCTTATATCCAACAATAGTCTTTTTACTCTCTTCATCTTCCTCTTTCCGTTTCTTCTCCTCCTCTTTCTTTTTCTTCTCCTCCTCTTTCCGTTTCTTCTCCTCCTCTTTCTTTTTCTTCTCCTCCTCGTTCCGTTTCTTCGCCTCCTCTTTCTTTTTCTTATCTTCCTCTTTCTTTTTCTTCTCTTCCTCTTTCTTTTTCTTCCCTTCCTTTTTCTTTTTCTTTTCCTCTTCCTCTTTCCTTTTCTCCTCTTCGTCTTTCCTTTTTTTCTCTTCGTCTTTCTTTTTCTTTTCCTCTTACTTCCTTTTCTTCAATTCCTGAGCATTCTCTTTCTGCTCTGCTTCAATCTTCCTTTTATTTCCTGCTTCCATCCTCGAGGCAGTTTGCCTCAACGATCTCTTATTCTTCCTCGCGCTAGGTACTAAGTTCTGGATAACAAAATCGTCATCTATATCTTGGATTTCTGATGGCTGTATGACTTTCTTTGCCTAGGGTGCAAACTGTAATAGAAAATGTATGATATTTCAGCCATAAAGCAATCCATAAGTCAGCCATTAATAATGATAAGTCAGCCATAATATAAACTAAAGTCAGCCGTTAAACGAAAAATAAGTCGACCATAAAGTAATTACAATTCATACATGACTAGTAACATCCTGCGCATTTTCAGCCTTTGATTAAACCTCATCAGCATCAGATGAATCCACTTCAACATGTTCTTTGCGGTCTTTCATCTCATGCAGTTTAGCTTCAAGCCATCCAATTCTGTCTCCAAGTAAAGTTATACTATGGCCAATCTTTTCCTCCAATCTAGCAAACTTTTCTTCCATGCTAGCTTCAACCTCAGAAAAACTTTCCTCCATTGCATCAAATCTTCTTAAGAGATTTTCCACTAATTCCACTAGGCTAGATAGTTTGTCCTCTTTATCACGGTGTTTTACCAGGGTCTTATCACCTTTCGATTTAATCGACTGATCATCACTGTTTTTTGTCCTAATGGAATTAGTCGACTCATCATCACCTTTCGATTTCCGCTTCTTCCTCGGTGGTTCAATAAGATCTGCTTTCCACCTTTTATTCTTATTCTTTTTTCCATGGACTCCATCATCCTTGTCTTTCACATCCCAATACCCTTCGACAAAACGATCTTCAATTATGTCGACTATCAAGTTCTGAAGCTCTTCATCTACACATTGTTCTCTATTGGTAAAAGGATAAATCTTATCAACCGGCGGCACGATCATCTTTCTGACACGGACCTAGCAAAATATACCAACAACATCAGAAGATAAGTCAGCCATAATAGAAACAATAAGTCAGCCATAATAGAAACGATAAGTCAGCCATAATTGAAATGATAAGTCAGCCATAATAGAATTGATAAGTCAGCCATAATAGAAACGATAAGTCAGCCATAATAGAAATGATAAGTCAGCCATAATATAAACGATAAGTCAGCCATAATAGAAACGATAAGTCAGCCATAATAACTTACCCGACCGTGTGTGGTAATCTCTTCGTTAATAACCTTGTCCAAATCAGCTCGAATACGAGTTCCGCCCCATTAAAGGAATGGAATTTCATTTTCATCAACGATTCTACCAAAACGCTCTCCGAAAATCGTTATTGATTCAAATGCCCAAAAGAGAAGGGCATGCACGCAGCCATTAACCGTGTATCCATTTCCATCCAACTGCGCATTACTAACACCCTCAATAAGAGATTTATAAGCAACTAAACCCCAAGGATAGTCATCAATCCATTCATCTTTGAAGACTCTTTTCGCAGCTTCTAGCGGTATTCTTGAGTTGTGATGTAGACCATAGATCCCCATATGTAGGATACATAACAACCCCACCATTTTCCGCTCTTCAGGATTCCATCCCGGACACTTACCAAACACTTTAGCCAATTCATCCCATTTTGGGCCACCTGCACACCCTCTGGGAATTCCCAACTTCTCCCAGAACATTGCATACTCGGGTTCACAGGATTCTATACTAGGTGGCTCTGTCTTTAGGCGAGTTATGTCGATAAACTCATCTAAGCCTAATCTTATTGGCTGTCGACCTGTTACTGCCCAAATTTTATTAACACTCTTCATGAGCAACTGATGAGAAAGAAGATATTGCACAATCTTTGCAGACCACTGGTAGTCATTGTCCACTAACTTAGGAATTATTCCTAATTTTGTGCCCTTGATTTCATTCCAAACATCAATCCCTATTGCATCTCGGACGGATGCTAAACTCGAGGTAAGACAATTGTGGTTCATACTCTTGCTCTACAATGGAAACTTTCCTTCTTTATAATGTCTAGGTGGGTATTTCCTTGGTCCCTCCATCTGCGTCAAACATAAAAAATAAAAAACATAAGTCAGCCATAAAGCAAACAATATGTCAGCCATAAAGCAAATCATAAATCAGCCAGAAACATAAGTCAGCCATAAAGCAATCCATAAGTCAGCCATTGAGTAAACCATAACTCTGCCAAGTAAAACATAAGTCAGCCATAAAGCACACAATAAGTCAGCCATTAAGTAAACCATAAATCAGCCAGAGACGATAAGTCAGCCATAAAGTAATTCATAAGTCAGCCGTAAAGCAATCCATAAGTCAGCCACTACATATCGTTGCAAGTGCTCAAAAATTTGTGAACCCTAAGCAATAACCCTAAATCAACCCCAAATCGATGACGATGGATTTCGAGCGAGAGAGAGAGCGAGAGAGCGAGCAAGGCGAGAGCGAAGAGAGGAGATGCGGAGATTTCGACGATGAAAGATGGGGAGATAGCGATGGATTTCGACGATGAAAGATTGGAAGATTGCGACGGATTTCGACGTGAGCGAGAGAGAGATGAGTTTATGTTCGTATGTTATTTTTTTCAAATCAACACTAAAATATAAGAGAAAACGTTTCAGTTTCCAACTGTTAAAAAAAAAAAACCGCCAAAACTAAAAAAAAAAAATATATCTCAAAACCCTAAAGGGCATAAATGACATTTCCTTAACGATTTGTATTATTCTAGTAATTCTAAAAAAATTGGATACACTCTAATAATATATGCTAAAATGTGGTATATTTTTTACTAAGAACTCCTCGTAAGGTTCTTATACTTGCAAATTTACAGGTTTTTAATCGAATTGAAACCAAAAAGGGAAAAAGGAATAATCGAGGAATTCATATGATTCCATTCATAAACGCCCCTTTAAATCAAATTGACGGTAGGACGATCAAAGAGGTAGATTTTTTTTTTTAAAATGCTAGTGTCAGTAAAAAATTTAAACTCGTATATATGTATTTTCGACTAAAAAAAAAGAACTCGTTTATTCATTCGTTAGGATATACTGTAGGTAGTAGAATGTATGAGAGTGAATTTTCAAAATAATCATCGGTTCAATATACTATTAAGATGTTTATTGAAAACATCAAATTAGTACCAGCTGATTTTTAAATTAATATCTCCGGAGTTTGATTGGGTTGATACAAGTATAATTGTCTTTTGCATGGGAACACGTGTTTGCTTTATTGTTCTTACACAAACCTTAACTAGATGCTCTTGATAGGAGGCATAGGATTTTGGTCTATGTGCGGTTGATTTAACATACTATCTCATAGAGATTAGAGATTATACACGAGGACAAATTAAAATATTTACCGGATTCGAGTTGAGAAAATGCGCTAAAAGGTGATGGTGAATGTTGATTAAGTGACTATATGGTGGCAAACAAGTATATGATTATTTGCTAAATTAGTCATCTCTTTGTCTCTGACTGTTATGCTTTATGGTTTCCCACTTCATTTCTTAACATCTCACAAAAAATCAAAATTAGTTTTCCACGACTTTTTTAGTTGCAGGACCCAAAAACAATGCATCTGAGATAGCTTCCCTCGGACATGAATCTTAAGAAGTAGGAGATAATTTTTCGTTAGCTAACTAGGCTGAGACATGTAAATAAGTTGATTCAGTAAAACTCGAGAATTTTCACCGTCAGGCCATTGATCGTTTAACGAAAGACTGATTGTCCTTATTTTTTCAGCTATAGATCCTCATTCTTTTTCTTTCCTTGGATTTTATTTCAGTTTCTCTCTTCCTATGTAATTGTATTTGTTTTATTGTTTGTCAAAAAATTTAAAGTTTTTTTTTTTGGGTTTTCTAAGGGTTCATCATCTTACAATGACTAGTTTAGGTTGTATCACTTGAAAAGTTATAACATTAAGGCTTGAATGGTAGTAGTTTCTACCATGTTTTTTTGTTTTTGGTTTTAGATTTTTGAAAATCTAGTTTTCACCCATTCAAAAGTTTATAAAAGTAAATTTTTTAAAAGTTAGGGAAACTAGTTTTTGGATGGTTTCTCTAATTTTCAAAGAAAAACCAAAAACCACAATAAACTTGTTTTTTACTTAAAATCTATACCAAAAATCAAAAACCAAAAAATTTAAAAACTAAAAAGCAAAACCCAAAAATTGAAAGCCAAAAATTATTTAGAATCTACCAATCATTCATGGCCTTTTTAGAAAGAGAAATTATGCCAAAATCTATTTAATTTCAGTGATTTTTTTGCAAAAGTAACGTCCTTTGAGGAATTTCCGGGGGAATCATATTAAACACGTTAATGCAGATTTAAATATATGTATATTTATATTTATTTATTTATAACTCTTTCGTAGTTTATCATATTAGTGAATTACTCTATTCACAATACATAGGCATTTGCTATAGAGAGTAATTCTAACTGCAGCACGTAAATATTTTTTAAAACTCACTGTAATCACGGCTAAGTATTGGCTTTTTAATTGTATATTTTCATATTTTCAAATAACATATAGGGGGATGAATTGTTAAATCATGCAGAGACATCCTCTTATCAGAAAATGAATATTCCAAAACTCGAAGATGATATATAAAAATCGCAAAGAGGGATTTAATGGGCTGTTAATGGGCTAACAATAGGTAGAAGCCTAATCACATGTAGAAGACGAAGTCCACATATTCGCGCGTTGCAGTTTATCTCTACTTTCGGGAATCTTCGTTCCAACCCGGAGATCTGGAGCTAAATCAGCCGGAAGAAATGGCTTCGCTTGGTTTGAACCTCGGATTCTCATTCTCCAAAGTACAAATTCAGCAGCATCGAAAAGTTTCCGGAAGCGGAAGGGCTCGCGTTTTCTCTTGTAACAGCTCTTCCTCTGAAGCAACTCCGCAGGAGATTTCTGCGGCGACGCCTCCTGAGATAGAGCTCGAGTTCTTCGGTGTAACTATCGGTGCGATTTTCTCGTTGATTTTTGACACAATTCGTTTCATAACTCAAAAGGGAATTTTCGTTGTGTATTGCAGCCGAAGCCTGGGAGCGACGGTTCGTATCCGGTGGATAAAGCGAAAGCTGTGAGCGGCGAGAAGCTTCTGAGAAGCATTATGCAGGATAACAAAATCGAACTCTACGCTACTTACGTTAGCTTTTAATCTCTTCAATTACTTGAAATTTGCTCTAAACATTGAGGTTTGAAATGGTATGTATTGAAGGCTGAGATAAATTTGAAGAAATTCACTCAATTGGTGATGATGTAGGGCAAGGTAATGAACTGTGGAGGTGGAGGAAGCTGTGGAACTTGCATTGTGGAGGCAAGTGATTTCTTCATCATCCTAGCATTCATGGATATCAATTGACGAAAAGAAAGACAAATTATGAGTTTCTATTTGGTATTTCTTGTGTGCAGATACTAGACGGCAGAGATCTTCTGAACGAGAGAACAGATACAGAAAACCGATATCTGAAGAAGGCTAGTTATTTTCATCAGTCTTATCTACGCTCTATATTAATATTTTATTCGCATGTTTTTCATTGTTTGGATATGTGATTATTGAGCATTGTTTCCTGTTCAAATGTGATTATATGGTTTTATGATACGGTGACTATTGACTAAGTTCATTTCCTAAACCTTTCTTAGATATGAAAATTCGGATAAAATAAGAACCTTGGCTGTTTAAATCTTAAGGCTTTCTTACTATTTTGCAGAAGCCGGAATCTTGGAGACTCGCATGTCAAACAATAGTAGGGAACAAAGAAAACTCAGGAAAGGTACATACTTTCAATCACCAATTTATGCCTTTGCAATTACACGGGGACAAAAAGAGTTCAAATGTTTTCAAGTAAATTGTAATTTTGACATATGCCAATGTATCCATTTTTCGTATCAATCTTTATCATCTTTCTCACTGAGATCAATCTGCTTTGGTTTAGGTTGTCGTGCAGCGGATCCCGCAGTGGAAGAAATGAATCAATGTAAGGTTATTTGTTTCATATTTATGTGTATATAACATATCTCTGTTTTCACCAAAAAAAAAAAAAAACATATCTCTGTATGTTCTCTCGTATTAATGGAAGACTCGTTTGTTGAATCGTATTTTTGGAGTACTTGGAATTGGTGGTGCCATGATAGCGATTAGTGAATAGAAATGATCAAACACTTGTGAAGCAAGTTGGTAGTAGATAAATTGGTTAAATCATTTCATAAGTGAGTGAAGCTGGCCACAACTCACAAGACTCGGTATGAATGTTTTGAAGGTAAAATATTGGCAGGGCTTTTTAGAGAGTCTTTAAACCGGATTTGAATTTGGATTATGAAGCGGCAGTGAATTAATTACAAGACAGCTATATAACTACAAATCATTAGAGATCAGACTTCGAATCTGGTCAGATTTTAGAGTTTATATGGCGTTTATTGCGGTTGACCAGAGGAAAAAATGGCTTTTATTGCTACAGTTTTAAATGTGCTAATAAATGTGTTTTCATTTTACCCAAAAAAACAAGTGTTTTCATTTGCGGTTGCGTTATGTTTTGAAACAAAGACTATGATAAATTTAATGTTTTTCTGTTCCAAAATGTTAGTAGCCTACACTCCAATCTCTAATGTTTGTATCCACATACAGTATAACCTTTATAAATTAATAATATTAAGATCAGAATATTTTATTAATTTATGGAAATTATTAATTTATTAATAATTATAAAAGATTTATCTAATTTTTCAAAAATTTCTATTTAAAGTAAAAATTAAAGATAATATTTTAATATTTTTGGTTGCAGAAGACATTAAGAAACAATTATCGTATATAAAATTTTTCATATTTTTTTGATACAGTAAAAATAAAATCTAACAAAAATACAAATTTACGAAGAAACAAATAACACAAAAATTATACTTTACTAAAATATATTATTTTATGTTAAAAATTATATAATTATTAATTTATGATATTGATGAAACCATATATTTACATAGAATTTTCAAAAAAATATTATCTTATTAATTTATTGAATGATGTTAATTATTACATTAGTACAATTGGAAACTAATAAAATTTATTAATTTATTAAGTATTAATTTATAAATGTTATACTGTATATGCTGTATAAGAAATAAAATCAAATAACGAACTTAGTTTAGGTCTAAAACCGTTTCTTTGACAACTTACAGAGCATATATAGCTTACGCGCCGCACCGAAAAACAGGGGGTAAAAAGTCCAAAAGCAATATCTTCTCATTTTTGTTTTGTTTGCTCATGTGTTTACTTTTTTTACTTTTTACTTTTTTTTTTTGTTTAATTTTCTAAAGGAGCCAAAGAAGCATCACTATCTGAATCATCATCATTCTGTATTTATTACGTATATATAATATTTTTTTTGTGTGATTGCTGTTTGGCTCCGAATTTTAATATCCAGAAACATTTTTTTTTTTTAATCTCCTTGGTCGATCGGTGAACACAGGAAAGAAAATTCTAAGATAATCGCAAAAACATTTGAAGAACAATACGATCAACAACAAGGATTTTCGATTGCTGAAAAAGTTGACTCTTTTTTAAATTGGATTCGTTGTCTTGGTTTCTGGGTTTTCTCTTTTGGGGGCTCTTCCAATTTTATATTGCGACCACGAGGAAAGAAAAATCAACCATTGAAGGAGGTTTGTCCCTAATTGCTTACTTTTCTTGTGAAATTAATTCCAGGTGCGAATTAGGTTTTGCTAAATCTGTCGATTACGATTTTTTTGGGGGGCTATTATTTCTTCTTTTGTTCTGAAAACTCTTTGCCCATGTAGGTTTTGCTATCTACGATCTTGCTTTTGATTTTTATTTTATTTTGCCCTAAATTAAATCTGGGTGAGCTTCTTTCCTTTAATTTATGATTGAGCTCTGTATTTTGTATTTAGATCGATCTATTTTGATGAGGAAAATCTTGAAACAGAAATAAATATGTGATTTTTCTTTATCGTGGTTGGTTTTGAGGTCATTGAGGGTTTAAGCTTTATCAAATTTCATGAATTAGAAACTGATTTATGTTTTCTTTATGGTTTTGCAGGACCTTAGTTTTAAGTTCCATGGTGTGTGGTATGAGCAAAGTGGACAAAACCTAGATGGGTGTTTCTCTTCTGAAACAACAACATCGTATTACAAATCAAGCTGATACTTTTTCTACATTCATGGAACGATCATCAGAGAGTAATCTTAGCCGAAATGAGCATGTCATCATTGATATTCCAAGAAATGCCGCTATTGCATCATCCTCTTCTCATGGTAGAATCTCAAATGTTTTGGAACCTTTACAACATGAGGAAGAGAGACCTTCAACTGTTCCTTCCATGTCTGTTCCTCAGCCAGCTATGACAGCTTCTTCTTCTTCTTCTATGCGATCTAATCCTAGAAACGTCCGTCGTAGAAGAAGTCCTTTGAATTCTGGCTTATGGATTTCCATTGAACTAGTCCTCACTGTTGGTCAGATCATTGCAGCTATCGTTGTTTTGTCTTTGTCAAAGCATGAGCATCCTCGTGCACCCTTGTTTGCTTGGATTGTGGGTTATGCGTGTGGATGTGTTGCAACACTCCCACTTTTGTACTGGAGATATTATCATTCGAATCAGGCTTCTGAACAGGATTCTGGCCAGCATCGCCCTAATCTTAATGTTGCAGCAGGACCATTTGCCTTCTCGATATCCAGGACATCTGAAGGAGATGGTCGACAGACCAATACCACATCTTCTCGTGTTAGTAGATATCCTGGGTTCATAACTGCTGCCAGGTAAATATATTAATGTGCACATGTTCTTAGATGATCCGTTTCCACCGGAAGTTTGGATTTTGAATTAAGTTTTCTCAAAGTGTTTCTTATTCTCTAGACTTGTTCGTTTAGTCAGACATCATTCTTTGTGTTGACAATGTCCACAATCTAATCGAGTCAGTTTGTCATATTAATGATTGCTACTTATAGTCACTGATTTGAGTCTTTGATTTGGCTTCCAGACTTAAAGTTATCGTGGAATACTTCAAAATGGCTCTGGATTGCTTCTTTGCGGTGTGGTTTGTGGTTGGTAATGTATGGATATTTGGAGGGCATTCATCTGCAGCTGAGGCTCCTAACTTGTACAGGTAATATTCGTTTGGTCATATCGGAATTAGACTCAGACTTCAGGATGCAATTGTCAAAGACTGACCCATATGTATGTTCTCTTACATGATATAGGTTATGTTTAGTGTTTCTTACCTTTAGCTGTATTGGCTATGCAATGCCCTTCATCCTCTGCACAACAATATGTTGCTGCTTGCCTTGCATAATCTCAATTCTCGGATATAGAGAAGATTTAACTCAACCTCGAGGTGCCACACCTGAGTCAATAAATGCATTGCCAACTCATAAATTTAAGCTGAAGAAAAGCAGAAGTAGTGGCGATGACAATGGTTCAAGTACTAGCGAAGGTGGAGTTGTGGCAGCCGGAACAGACAATGAACGTGCAATTTCAGGAGAAGATGCAGTGAGTTTGCTTACACTTTGACTGCACACACACACATCACATATGACCAAGTCTCTGAATATTAACAATGTTGGCAGGTCTGTTGCATTTGCTTAGCTAAATATGCGAATAACGAAGAGTTAAGAGAGCTGCCATGCTCACATTTCTTCCACAAAGAGTGCGTTGATAAATGGCTCAAAATCAATGCCTCTTGCCCTCTATGCAAGAGTGAAGTTGGGGAGAAGAACTCTGATTTGACAAGCCAAGGGATCTTAAGCTCGCTCTCTTCTGGGGAAAATGATAACCATCAACAGCAGCAACTACAACAACAACAACAACGAAGTGAACAAAGAGTTGAAAACGGTTTGGCCAGCAACGTTATCTAGATGTCTGAGATTTGCTCTATGATTGAGAAAACGGTACAAGGAAGCGGTTTTGCTTTATGCCTACACAAAATGAGTCTCTCATTGTTAAGAAGGGGAAGAAAGAAAGCGGCTGAGGATCCTGTTCTGTAAATGCTTTTTGCTGTTGTGAATTGGAACCCTCTGAGTGTGTAGGAGATTCGAGAATCGGTGACTGAGTTTGAGCGTGTTCCAAATACTTGTTTTTATTTATTCTCTGAATTTGTCAGGAGAGCCTCTCTATAAGAAAGCCAGAGGTCTTTGAACTTGTGCAGCTGAATTGCCTTATTCATGGACTCGCGGCACATAATCGAATTATACTAAATATAAACTGTATACTGGTCCACAAAATTTAATGAATTCGACTATCTTATTATGTTAGTTTAAAATTTACGAGACACTGACTTTGTTGGTTTTGTAAAATCAGACTATCAGTGTGTTAAAACTGGTCATTTGCAGAGCAGCATAAAGATCATACCTTTGCCTTTTAGAAAAGAGGGCTTACACAGACAGTCAATAAAAATGAACTTTTCTTGAATTAACATCACAGCTTGATGAGTATGTTCTTAAAATAGTTTGAAAGAAGCAAAAGTGATTCAGTTCCTGAAACATTTAAGCTGTATCATTTAAACTTTAAAGTGCCCTGCTGAAACAATTAATTAACCTCATAATCCTACCCAGAGACTGAAAAGATATGTCCTTTTAGGCAGCGTTTCCTGCAGAAGGGTTTTCATGAACAAATGTGCCAACTGATTTGAACCATCGCAGTAGGTTACGGTGATCCTTTACATAGAGCCATGCCTGAAGAAACGGGAAGAGACTCTCGTTCACACCTCGCTCCTCTAGGAAGCCATGGAATACATCTCTCATCTTCTCATCAAGCTCTCTGCAAAGACATTTAGAGAAACACTTACTTAATAAAAAATCTTTGCTATAAATTGTGAGTTCCCGTGTTGTATCCAGGGAAAAACAAACAGAATGCATATATTCTTCTTGACAACTGATATATTCATTGAAAGAAGAAATGAAAAGAACCGGCCAAAGACTAATCCTTCATTTGAAACTCCATGATACAAATAAACTGATTGTGTATCAATATTGAGATTTCACTGCAAATATGTCAAAGGAGAAAGAACAGTAACTGAAGGATCTACTTCCATTTATTCTAGAACACATCTACCACCATTCTAAATTCACATTTCTCAACGTCAACCAGAAAATGACAAAAAAAAGGGTACAAAACAGCACTGTTGTTTCTTGAAATCAGTTCTGAGTGTAGCAAGAGGAGACAGCTTAAAACAGAAATGAATCACCAATAAAGGCCACTGACAATCAATTGGTACTCGAACAACACATTATATAATACGCATATTCTTCTTCAGTTGACTCGATTTTCGCAACTTTGGGTAGATAAATTAAGGACAGCGTGAATCCTATTCTACTAGTGGTCAAAACCTCTAAAATCTCATATGCTGAATTACTAGAAACTTAAGAAAATATTGAAAGCTAAAAAAGACTGATTCAAAATAATCTAAAGAGAAGTTTAAAGAGAGAGAACTAACTCAAAAGAAGGGCCAGTGTATTGATTAGGATCATCAGACAACTCCAAATCCTCAAGTTTAGGCCTCATGGAAACGGAGTGAATACCCAATGCATCAGGGTAAAGGCCACAAAGAAAATGCAAAGAATAATCTTGATTCGGCTTTGACACAGCCACATGGAGGAACAACTGGTTGATCCCATCATCGTCTTCATCATCACCTCCATGAGCTAACCGCATAACGAAAAGACTGATTTCTTCATTTCCAACAGATTTCTTCAGAACGGCTCCAGTTCCCTCAAGCGACCCTTTCACAATTTCAAATGGTGAAGGAGGACTCACTTTCTGCAATCAAATCAACCTCGCTTCTAATTACACAGTAAAACGAATACATCTATGAATTGTAATCTCAATCACACCAAAAGCCCTAAGTGAACAAAGCAGCAAGTAACTAGGGGTTATCAGTTCACTGCTAGGGTTTAAGTAACAATACTAGAATAGAAGAAATGAGTATATATAGAAAAAGAGGAGGAACGAACCGGAGGAGGGGGTCATCTTGGAAACTTCTAGGTAATGTTCCTTGAGGGAACGCAGAAGCATCGAATCCACAGCTGCCGAAACGTCGCCGGCCTTTCTACTTCCACCAGCTTTACTGGCTAGCGTCCGCTGCAACTGACGCCGGACGGCAACATTCCCGATCACTCTCAACATTTCTACTTCGAGAGCAAACAACGCGGCAAATTGTGTCAGAGAATAAAATAGATTGGCTCTGGTTATTATACGCTGCGTTTTGATATTGCAATAGTTGTAATGTTGCTATTTTGCCTCTTTTTCACTGTTATACCCTTCTAACACTAGTGTTAGAAAAAACAAAAATTCTACCAGCCTGGTTTTTTGGTCAGTTCAGTGAAAATAAAGAAATCTGTATAGGGGTATTCACAGTTTTTGAACTCATCCCAAATCGATATGCAATTTCTCTTGGATATCACATCGAATTTCTCTGGGAGCATGGGTTTCAGAAACCGATACCCAAATCCAGAACTTCGATTCCTAGCGTTGAGATTTTGAAATCAATCGTGGGTGAGGACCTTACTGTGATTCTTAGTAGATGTAGTTGGCTTCTCTCAATAGAAACCCAAACTCGTATCTCCTACCTCAAAGCCTGTGGAATTGTTGGATCTTGAGAAGAGGGTGATTCCTAGGCTTAAATCTTGAGGGAAAAAGGCTTGTTGCTGGAGGAGAAGAAGAAGAAGAGAAAGCTTTTTTAGAGAAATATGTGGTATGGAATTGTTGATAGCTTATAAGGGTCATCGCATGAATGATGATGGTGATGCTCATAGACTCATAGTTCTTGCTCCTCCCATGATAAATTGTAGTTTTGTTAGATAGTTTTAAGTCAGCTTCCATGCTAATTCATCAAAGTTTGTCGGATATCTGCTTCCAATTTCGGACAAAGTTTAGAAATTACAAGCATCAGGTAAGCGCCATATTTTTTAAAGTTTATAAAAGCAGTTATAATTTTTATGCAATTGATAGTGGCAAGTTTGAATCACCTTCACAAGCTTGAAGCTTCTCATATGATGAAATGGTGGGATTTAACAAACTATCAGACCGGTTCTTGCTCATCTTTAGCTCAATTCTTTTATTTTGTACACAAGTGATGATTCAAACAAGGACAAGTGATGATTCAAGTATACAATTTCGTTTTGGTATTAGAGTGTTTTTGTGTATATCCTTGAAAAAAATTGGCATCTCTTCACAGTTTCAAGTGGCTATATCCTCTCAAAGATCCGTAAAGAGGTTGACACTGTCTGAAACCGACAATGTCTTCAATTTCTATGAAAGGTGATAGAACTTGGTCTCCGTCAGAAGCCACTTCCCCCAAATGCTGGTTCCCATAAACTCATATGCTCAGTGATTTCTTTTTTGGCGCGTCAACCTTTATGTATTCATCAAAGAAATCTACCAATTCTTCCTTCTTTAGCTCTCTCTACGCAGCCACCTAACCACAAAATAAACCGCAGCTCCTGTGTTATTGGCTTCAAACTATTCATTATTGATTTAAGAGAAACAAACTATTCGATCAAAATTAACCCAACTTACATATATTATTCACATGAAATACTCTTCTCAGAGAGAGTTTTCCAACAATCAGGGGTATTTATTTGGTTGTATGCCCTTAATAGTAATTACACAACTCCACTAACTGATTCTATCTGGTTGTATGCCCTTAATAGTATATTAGAGGCACAGTAAAAAGTGTCCATTTAGCAAATTTGCTCTATTTAAAAAAATATACATCGATTCCAAGTTGAAAACAAAATCAGCTATTTCATCAAACATAATTTGATAATTTCTGTAGAACGAGTGTGTTCTTTACTTAAGATTAGAGGTTTCATAGGTTTACTTAAGAATTAGACTCAAATTTCATTTTTCTGGTTCTCTTTCTACAACTTACACACATATTCTCTGTTAGTGAAAAATATGTCGTTTCATATGGGTAAAAATGACACAAATTTACAATATCTAGCAGTGAGATTGAGATGAACTGAAATCCAAGGATAAACATGATGAGCAATGAAAGAATTTTTTTGTTTTTTGTTTTTTTTTTCTAAAAGAGAAACGGAAACCTTTTCTTCAGTCATGTCCCATTGTGATAAGATTAAAAGATCCAAGTCATAATAACTCTAAAATACGACCCAAACCACATTCCCATCAAAAGATTTTATCAAGGCAAGTCTCATATGAACAAAAAAACGCCAAACATGTGTTCATATCAAAATGGTGGGCGACTGATTTCATCTCACAGGCTGTTGATTGTAATTTTTCTTCTCTTTTTTCTTCGCGGCCGCCAACTTTGCCTTCCTCGCAGCTGCTTCCTGTGCAACAGCTTTTGCAGCACCATCTACCTCCTTGCTTGATTTCTTCTTCTTCATCGATGCAATCTTCTTTAGCCGTTCTTTGACATCAATGGAAGAGGAACCCTCCTCCTTCTCAGCGGACTCACCTGCAGCATCTGAGTTGCTCTTTGCTTCATCCTGAGATTCTTTTACCTCCTTCTGTTTATCCTTCTTTTTCTTCTTCTTTGAGGCCTTCGATTCTCCGGTTGCATTATCCTTCTTCTCCCCCTCTCCATTGACTTCTTTCTTTTCTTTTTTATCTGTTCCGTATTTGCAGATGAAAATTTTATTAGTATTAGCTAACGTGGTTTTTTCTCAGCCAGTGTAGAAAGGTGTACACAGATAAATGTTACCAACGAGTGGATACAGTAGAGTAGAATTGTGTAATACCTTGAGAGTCTTCTTGAACATTATTATCCTTGGGTGCAACTCCAAAATCTGCTAACAAAGCCTCCAGCTCAGCAAGTTCCTTCTGTTTCCTCTCTTTCTTGGACAGTTGCCTTTCTGCCTCCTTAGGTGGTGCAGGAACTTCAGGAGCCTTTTTCACCTCAGGCTCTGCTTCCGGATGAACTTGCATCTCCTTTCCCTGCTCATGCTCTTCCTCCTCCAAATCATCATCGTCGCCTTCGTCAAGAATATCTTCTTCGCTTTCACTTTCCTGCGACATTGAAATCACACGCATCTCTATCAGAAAGTCAGAAACCAATGAACAGATAGGTAAACAACCACAAATTCCAGACAACCAGAGAGCAAACTTATATTGCCTAGCAAAAAGTTCTATAACAGACAAAGGTTTACAATCAGATATATGTTAAGTTGTCAACCTTCAGGAGACAAAGCAGCTTACTTCAAAAGCAACATTCAATTTTCTTTTGAGACAATACAACCACCACTAAACACAAAACAGAAATATGTTTATTTGTCATCCATCCGACAAGTACAAAGCCTAGGAGACAAAATCAACAACAGAATAAAACCCAAAAATCATTGAATTCCCAAGAGAGTAGTTTCAAGCCTTATCACTGAAAGCATATGAAATCTATAAGAGGCTTATTGCACGAAACATATTAAACCAGTTTAACAATTCCACATAAAAGGACGAAAGGAAAATTGCAATCTTAGACACAACAAAGCAATCCAATCACTTGTCAAATGCAAAATGATAAAACCAAAAAGCAATAATAAAAAGCAAATGAAAGATTTAGACTTGAGACCTCAGCTTGAATGTCTTTTGCATCAGGATGGGAAGCTTCAGAAGTGCTCCAAACGGACTGAGGCGGAGCAGTGGTTGCGTAATAATCATCATCTTCATCGTCGCTATCAATATCAGCCCAAGCCTTTGCCTTGAGAGGTGTAGGTGCCCAGAAAACCTGTGGCTCAGGCTCCTTCTGTGGATCTTGTCGTGATGATGACTTTGAGGAACCTTTGCTCTTACCAGCCTTATCTGACTTCTTCTTCCTCAAAGTATCCAAAGCAGCAAACAAGTTGGTGTTTTGAATCGGCATCGATCCTTCATCTCTCCTGTTTCCACTACCAACCATCTTTTTTCCTCTCACAAACAATCACGATTCAGATAGAAAGATAAGCCACAAATGTTTTCCGATAAAACCTAGAAACAGAATTGCCCAATTTCAGCTCAAAGTCTCGAAGAATGGAACGAAAACGGAAGATGAATCGAGCAAGTTAAAACAATGAAGGAGGGATAAGAAAAAATCGACAACTTTCGCTAATTTCTACAAAAGAAATGAACTTTAAAAGCAAATTCCTTGAAACAAGACCAACCACAAAACTCTAATGGACGGCGATTCAAAAAAGCGATGGATGATGACTAGGGTTCGAGACCAGAAACGACAAAAAATGTACAGCTGATTTTGATTAAAGAGAAGCGTAAATAAGAAATTGAATTGAGGGACGATGGGAAAGAAGAGAATCTCGGAAAGCGATTCCTATCGAATGCGAGATAATTAGGGTTACTTAAGGATGTGGTATGTGGCAATCGTAGAGGTTAGGGCTACTGAGCTACACGACAAGGAGGTCGCTCAAGGGGATCGATCTATTATGGATCTTATCTCCTATCGATCGAACCGGAAATTAAACTAGAAAATCGAACCGGAAATTAGATTAGAAAATCGAACTAAACCTTACTTTCAAATTAGATTTTAATTATATAACCTTATTTTTTTATGATTTATGAGAGCATAACACATGATAGAATTTAATTTGAAGTAAACAAAAATAAATGTTTTCTAATTTGTTTTTTTTTCAACGGAGGAGATAAAAAATTAAATCATAATTTGAATTGTAATCTATTTACCAAAACTAGTTACAACGGTTTTAACGGATTTTTAAATAAAACACGAAATTTATAAACGGAAACAAAATCAAATAATTTATTATATCTTATCAATTTTTTAAAAATATTTTCAAGTACATATCAAAATATAGCAATTAAACTTTGTACTACTAATTTTATTTCGCTATCAAATGCAAAAAATAGTACTCATATTCTTATAAAAATCCGGATAAAATGTCACATATTAAAGAAAACATATATATATATATATTTGTGTTTTACTGTCGAAGCGATTAGTACATAATTGTTTGAATAAAACTAGTACAGTAAAACTTCTATAAATTAATAATCGATAAATTAATATTTTGCTAAATTAATAATTTTTTCCAGTGCTTAATTATCCTTGTCCAAATATCACATCGATAAATTAATAAATATAATAAATTAATAAAATTTCGTAAAATATATTAGTCCCAATATTATTAATTTATAGAGGATAGAATGTATATGATTTTTACACTTAAATTACCACCTAGTAAAAATAGTTGTTAAGTTGGATGATGTCTTTAACAATTGTTGGCTAGGTGGATACAAGATCGCGGTAGGTTAGCAACACACGTGAGTAAAATAAATAATCTTCTCTCTGAGGAAACTTTAAATCCTGACCGTCCAAAAATATTTCTTAGCTGAGGATCTGAAACGTCCATATATCTTTTCTGTTGCAGAGTTTTCTTATCGTGCTTATAAGAAAATAAATTGGGACCGTAGACTTAGTAACGCGTCGAGATCGGACGGTAACGATCATCCAATATTTATTTGGAATATGTTTTCTTTTAACTGAAAAAACCTTACTCTTGCGAAACCAGACGAAACCCTAGCTCTCCGTTTCTCACGGTTAAAAAAAGAAAAAAAGCAGCAGCAAATTTTGCTTTTTTTTTTATTTTCCGCTAAATTGAACGAATAATTTTGGGAAAAAGGAAGTTTTGATTGTTTGATTTAGGGATCCGATTCGCAGTCCGATTTACAGAAACCTAATTTTGATTTTGGGATTGTGGCGACTATAAAGGTCCTTAAGAGAGTCGATGTCGTCAGATAAAGTGATGCAGGTAGGCATGCAAAATTTCTCTTTTTTTTTCTCCTTGCAGTGAAATTTTGCTTGATTTCGATTTTTTTTTTGTTTTGCTTGGATTTCAATGCATAAATTTTTCCTGGAGTGTTGTTTGATCTGTCTTTTTTGGTAACTTGTGTGTTCTTCTTTAATCATACTTTGGGTAACTTTGTGATTCTGGGTTTGGTTTTTGTGTCACAGATCTGAAAAATGTTTCCATGTGTTTATGATGGAATTTGAAACCTGGGTGCTTTTGATTCTGGGTTTTGGTTCGAGGTGGCTTTCATGGAAAATAGACTAGGGAACTCTAATGGAGTGGGAATTAGGAAATCAAGGTCTTTAGATCTTAAGACGCTGTATAAGTCTAGCATTTCCAAGGATTCCGTTAATAAGAGCTTTAAAAGGAAAAATAGGTCTGGGAATGATGCTGATCGGTTGAAGCAGGACAAGAGGAGCAGGAAAGTTGTTTCTTTAAGTAGCTTTAAGAAAGTTGATAGTGAAAGCGAGAAAATTCTGGATAAGGCATGCAATGGCACTACAATATTGCACAATTTGGAGGACTCCAAGGTGGGTTTGGATGAGAAATTGTGTGAAACTAGTGGACCTCAAGGGATTTCAGTTGGTTTGGCAGGTAGTATGATTTATGTTCCTAGACGCAGGAGAGATTTTGTTGGGAGGAGTAGGTTTGAGAATGGCCTAGTACAGAAGTCTGCAGGGGAATCTGATAGTCAGGAAGAGCTGGTTGATAAGATCCCTAAGGAAACTGGTGAAGAATCTAGTGCTCAGGATCAGCTCTCTAAAGCTGAAGAGAAGGACTCTGGAAAAGAAATCAAAGAATCTAATTCAGCTGCTCATTTGCAGTTGGAAAATGGGCATTCTAATCAGTCTCCAGTGAAAGATGACCAGCTGGCTGCTAAACAAACAAATTGTAATAGCAGAAAAAGGAAGTCCTCAGCATCAAACAGACGCGTGGGAAAAGAGGCTAAGTCTTCAGTTGATATTTCCGGTAGAAAATCCAAGGTATCACGAGAAGATGATGAGGAGAATCTTGAAGCTAATGCAGCAAGAATGCTGTCTTCCCGGTTTGATCCAAACTGCACCCAGTTTCCTTCAAATTCTGTTACTCCTGGTTCACCATCTTCCAGTAGATTGCATCCATTATCTTCTGGTAAAAATTCAGTTAATCCTCGGTCTGAGTTGCCTAGTTCCAACTGTTTCTTAGATGACACTGATGATAGATTGTTGCGGCCAAGGAGAAAGCATGATGGGAAGGGTAAAGTTCAGAAAAGGCGCCACTTTTATGAAATATCATTTTCAGATGTGGATTCACACTGGTTGTTAAACAAAAAAATAAAAGTTTTCTGGCCTTTGGATGAGAGTTGGTATCATGGGTTTGTGGATGGTTACGATGGAGACAAGAACTTGCATCATGTAAAATATGATGATCGTGATGAGGAGTGGATCAACTTACAGGGTGAAAGATTCAAAATTCTGTTGTTCCCTACTGAAATTCCTGGAAAAAACCAACGGAAAAGGCGCTCTTCAGGGTCCAAGTCTACTCTGAAAATAAAAGGGGATGATACATCCATCAAAGACGAGGAAAAGCAGAAGGGAAAGTTAGAAGATGATAGCTGCATGGGTGACATGGAATCAGTACCAATCATCACATGGTTGGCTCGGTCTATGCATCGGGACAAATCTTCCACTCTTAAGGCTGTATTAAAACGGAAAAAATCTGAAATAATGACATCTGATGAAACTGTGAAAGTGAACGGGGATGTTGTTAGGGACAGTGCAGGACAGTACACAGATAGATCTGCTAGTTCTCTTGCATCATGTGGACTAGCTGGACGTAGTAGGAATGAGTCCTTGTCGGAAAGGTCTAGTTTTCGTAGTGGTTGTATATTTCCTATTGTCTATTATAGGAAAAGACTCCATACAGAAAAAAAGGGAACATACAAGGGGTCAGTTGACAATAATGTTGAGGTTCTGAAGCAGCTTCATGTGTCAAAAAGTCCGGATCCTGATGTAGAGTTCTTGCCTATTGAAGATTCTGGGTTTCTGGAGCTGTATTGTCCGTGGAATGACACAGAACAATTTGAGTTGTCCCTCAGCCTACAAGTTATTTCTTTGATGAACTACTTTCGTATGGCGGATATTGACTGGCTTTCACGTGTTTATCTTTTGCTTCATCATGGTACACTTGTGACTTTGTGGCCAAGGGCTCATTTGGAAATGATTTTCCTGAATAACCAAGATGGGTTAAGGTATCTAATTTTTGAAGGCTGCTTAATGGAAGTTGTTCAGTTGATTATCCGTATCTTGATGGTAGTAGATCATTCTAATAAGCATGGAGCAGAAAGAGCGGATGCTGACTTGCAGTTGCCAGTTTTCTCAATTGGTCTACAAGTGTCTTGCATCCCAGGTTTCCAAAGGCATGCATTTCAATTCTACAGTTTCCTTGAAGTGAAACATTCAAAGTGTTCATACTTGGAACAGAATGTCAGGAGGCATTCTTTGCTGGTTAAGCAAGTATCAAATGCAGAGTGTACACACGATAGCATGAAGGTCCTGCAGAAGGTACAGTGATTCTTTAATGCATGATTCTGGTACATTGCTTTGTTGGTTTTTACTTTTTAGTATTATTTTTCTCCTACCAATTTGTTTTTTTTTTTAAATCTTGAACATCAGGTTATGCAGAAGAAATCTAGGCTTGGAATCAGCTCTGGCCTTGTTTCCAGAGGATTGCCGTCTGTTAACACCCTCCCCACATCTGTTTGCTTCAAGAAGCAAAATACATCTTCATTTGCACTTTCTTTTACTGCTCAACCACCTACACTATTACTCAGTTTACGCCTGCAAATGATAAGAGAGCTGGGTCATGATTCAGCAGAATTCCTGGGAACTGATCACAATTTGGTGACCGCTGGAGGTTGTGATATAGTAGATTGCACAAATGAACATTCTGAACCCTCCCTTAAGAGTAAGGGCCAAAATGATGGACCAATTATCACTTCTTTGAAAGGGCAAGAAGCACAAGAGTCAAAAGACCTTCATACTCCGTCTCAAAGGCAGCAGCTGGGGTCTGATTCTGAAAACTTGATGTCATTCAGTTCTTCTGTTGTCAGACATAAGCATGAAACCAGGTCTAATGTTCCGGTAAATGGCATTAGTATTCAAGTTCCAGTATCTGATCGTTTTGAGGATGGTACTTCTCAGTCAAGTAATCTGGCCTTGAATATTCAAGATTGCAGTACTTCAAGTCCCAAGGCCACTGCTCCCAGAAGTATGTGGCATCGAAGTAAAAGTTCTTTAAATGGCCATCTCTCACATGGTTGGTCGGATTCAAAGGGAGACTTTCTGAACACTAATTTGGCTAATGGACCTAAGAAGCGACGTACCCAAGTGTCTTATTCATTGCCTTCTGGGGGTTCTGATTTTAAAAACAAAGGTTCCCTCCAAAAGGGGCTTCCCAACAAAAGAATTAGAAGGTCTGCTACTGATGTTTCCAGAGGTCTTCAGAAAGATTTGGAGTCTAGTTTTTGTGATGCCAATGTGTTAGTTATTCTTGGTGACAGAGGCTGTAGAGAATATGGAGCCCAGGTTTTCCTGGAACCTTTTGATAATAATGAATGGAGACTTGCGGTGAAAATCTCAGGGACAACTAAATACTCACATAGGGCTCATCAGTTTCTGCAACCTGGGTCGACGAATAGGTTTACACATGCTATGATGTGGAAAGGTGGAAAAGATTGGACATTGGAGTTCCCTGATAGGGGCCAGTGGTCTCTTTTTAAAGAGATGCATGAAGAGTGCTACAATAGAAATTCTCGGGCTGCTTTAGTTAGAAATATTCCTATTCCTGGCATCCGCATGATAGGAAAGGACAATTTTGATGGAACAGAAACTGAATTTATTCGCAGTTCTTCTAAATATTTCCGGCAGACTGAAACTGATGTTGAGATGGCATTGGATCCTTCACGTGTTTTGTATGACATGGACAGCGATGATGAACAGTGCCTTTTGAGAATTCGTAAGTGTTCGGATGCTGAGAGTAGTGGCTCTTTTGAGATCACTGAAGACATGTTTGAGAAGGCAATGGACATGTTTGAGAAGGCTTCATATGTAAAGCAGCGTGATCACTTTACCTTAATTGAAATTCAAGAATTGATGGCTGGTGTTGGATCCTTGGAATCAACGGAAACAATATATGAGCATTGGAGAACAAAGAGGCAGAGGAAGGGAATGCCATTAATCAGGCATCTTCAGGTACAATCTCTGATACCTTTCCACCCTTTAATTTATTTATTTATTTGATTGTCTTTTTCTTTCAAGTTTGTCCTGAGATTTCATAATCTGCATGGCTAGGTTCTACATAGACCTCTTTGTACTTGGGGTGATATGCAGATTTGTGGACAGTAGGGCTAGTGTCTTTTAGGATATTACATAGTCTACTTTTTAGGATATTTTATGACTCAGTGGGTGTTATATGCAAAAGGAAACGTCAATTAGGGGACAAAGTCCATCTTTTTGTTGGTAGTTTGCTTTACAGTTTGTTTTGCATGGAGATGTCTGGAAGTCCAAAACTATAGCATCCTCTATAGTCTATCGACTTTACTCCTTGTCGATTAATCTTAATATCTGGTTCAACGATAATGTAGTTGCTCTGCTGCAATATTTTTTATTGTGCCTAACGTAAACACTTGTTTTTCCACCCCTGCAATTCAGCCACCTCTGTGGGAAAAATATCAACGAGAGCTCAAAGACTGGGAGTTGGTTATGAGCAAAGCAAACACTTCAAATTCCTGTGAGTCACAGAAGAAACAGTCACCTATTGAGAAGCCAGCGATGTTTGCTTTCTGTTTTAAGCCTCGAGGTTTGGAAGTGAAGCACAGGGGAACAAAACACAGGTCACAGAAGAAACTCTCTGTTTATGCTCAGCATAGTGCTGCTTTGGGAGATTATGATGTCTATAATTCATCTGGTAAGTCATTTTTATAATCTTCTACTGACTATATTTTTCCTATATAAGTCTGGCTTTAATCCAAAATTTTCATTTCTGTACTGTAGCAGGAAGAAGATCTGTTGGTTTTGCCTCTGGGGATGAGAGGTTTTTATATTCAAATCAAAGCTATGAGCACCTGAATGAATTTCCCTCGTAACCGGTATTTCCTGGAACATATTCCCCCCGTGACCTAGGCATGGGATATTTCTCAACCGGTGGAAATGGACATCATAGGAGTCATCAAAACAAGTCGCAAAGAATCAACGGGAAGAGGAACACGAGTGAACGATGGGATGCAGGTTATTCTGAATGGCCCAGTTCCAATCTTCTGTGTTACTCCAACGGATCTCAGCGTCTTCATCTGGAAGAAGTACAAAATAGTACAGATATTGATGAGTACAAATTGCGAGATGCAGCTGGTGCTGCAAGGCGAGCATGCACTTTGAGCCAAGCTCAAGCGGGAAAGAGCAGAGAGTTTGAGGTACAGAGCAGATCTAGCGATCCAGAAAGCTGCAGCTGCTCTCATGTGTGCAGAGGCAGTTAAGGCTTCTTCTGTGGACCAAAGCAGGGACGCATTAGAAAGCTCAAGTGAAGGATGAGAAGATAGATACCACTTTTGTTAGGCTGGTTATGTCAGCTCTTGAGCAAAAAGAAGAGAGATTCGACATGTCCACAGAAGAGGTGGTCTTGACTCTTGACATGAATTTAAAACCGACCCAAATGAGCTTCACTGTACAGAAATTAGCCTCCCTCTGCTTTAAGTAAGCTATATTTTGATGCAGCAATAACACCGAATTGGGACTCTGAAACTTGATCTCATGTACCCATCGGCTTGAGCGTCGTTAGTAGTTAAGAAGAAAAAAAAAAAAAAAGGGAGATGGTTTATAAAAAAAAAAAGAAAAAAAGAGGAGATTGTAATTAATTTGGTTTATTAGTTTTTTTTTTGGTAGAGAGATTCAGTTTGAGTAAAAAGATTCTTCTACTGCAAGTATTTTGCGGCGCTCTTTTTCACCATCTCTCTTTCTCTGCCTTCTTTTGCTTTTTGCATATCAATAGTCTAAGAAAAATGTTAAAAACGAAGCCAGATTACAACACTTGCCATGAATTGATGAACATGATTCATGAATATGACATGTCTTTAAACACATCTTGGTCGACTACGAAATTGCACATAAATTTACAATAAAATAAAATAACATTTGTTAATTACTCGTTCCAAATTTATTGGCAAAAGATAGATGTGTATATCTTTTGTCTCTCTGTTGTCAACAAGATGTATATAAATTATAACTTGTAAAATATTGGGACTAAAGCTAAAATGAGAGAAAAATATTACTGCTGTCAGGGAAATTTTAACGGCGGGAAATCTTTGAGGTGAGCAGTTTTTTCGGAGGATGTCTCCTACGTTTGCTGGATTCATCTCTATTTTTGTCATCTCTTGGGACAACCTGAGAGAGCTTGTTTCTCTTCTTTCCACCTCCATTATCTCTTGGGATGTCTCCTACGTTTGCTGTTTCCTTTTCTTCCTTTTTTTGTAAGGTTTTTCTCTTCTCTGTTTTTGGTTTTTTAAGGTTTCCAACATTTTAGAGCACAAGGGCTTTAAAACTTGAAATTTCTTGGGGTGGGGGGGGGGGGGTGGGGGTTTTGAGCCCATGTTTCTCGCCTTTTACATGAGTTATGTTTCGGCTAATGAAACTATTTGAAAGAAATGAGATTCTGTGTTAACGTAATGAGTTTTGAGAAACAATCTTGCAACTCTTATCTCATATAACATTCATTCACTTGCTACCGTAAGATTAAGATTGAAAGATAATAATGGCTTTGTTCCTTTCTTCTCAGGTAATGATGGCATTGCTCTTTGATAGGATTTCTCATTTAAGATATTGAGTTTCTTGATGAGGGAGGCATTTCTCCAACAATGGGGAGCAGGATTAAGGAAGAAGAGCGAACTGAAAAGGCTATCCGGAGTTTATTGAAGCTTCCCGAAAACCGGAGATGCATCAATTGCAATACTCTGGTACACATTTTTAGCTGTTTCTTGGCCAATGATCATCTTCAGTTACTCCTTTTTAATACCTCTCATAAAAACTTGTAGCTTTAAATTTGCTTCTGGTCAATGATCATCTGTATGAGTGAGCTTGAACAAAATATAACATACTAATCAAACTCTATGGTTCAATGAAGTTCCGTTCTTAAGTTTAACAACTGAAACTTGCAGGGTCCACAATATGTCTGCTCAACTTTCTGGACTTTTGTCTGCACAAACTGCAGCGGAATCCAGTATGTCTTTTCCTCTATTCCTTTCATTTTGCTTTTGATTTCTCTATCAATCCAAGGAACATCCTGGAACTTGAAATTTCTGCTCCTGAGTTATTTTACAAATCATGTGTAAGACTCCTTTTTTTTTGTGTGTGTATGTCCAGTCGAGAATTTACACATCGTGTGAAATCTATATCAATGGCCAAGTTCACAGCAGAAGAAGTTAGTGCACTTCGCGCAGGAGGAAACGAGGTTTCATGTTGAATTTGATCATTGTGTTCATCATTCATCTGCTGTGTAAACTTTCATAATGATCTTACGCTTGTTTGTTCTTTGCAGCGAGCCAGACAAATTTATTTTAAAGACTGGGATACTCAGCGTGATGGTTACCCCGATGGCAGGTTCTTGGACATTTATTAATCTCAGCTGAGTTATAACTAAACACTAAGAGTAGCTAAACTATAAGTTAACCATAATTTTCTTGCTTCTTCTTCAGTAATATTTTCAAGCTCCGAGATTTTATAAGGAGTGTTTATGTGGACAAAAGATACACTAGTGAGAGCAATGACAAGATCTTACGGCAGAAATCGGTAAACTCATTTTGGACAATATTATAATGTTACACATTTTTCAGTTTCTTTTGTTGCAAATTTATGGTGTTTCCATTCAGGCTGTCATAGAAGATTTCAGGGAAAGTAAGAAGGCCAGTGCAAATTTTCTCGCATCAAGAAGTTTACACTCTGTGGATAAATCTGAATTCGAAAGACATAGTGCTGTTAGGAGGAGTGGAAGTGAATCTCTCAAGTTTTATTTTGATGACAAGAAACATAATCAACAGCATGTTATGCATAATCCAAGGTCTAGACGTTTACCGAAAAGTCCTATTCGCTTTGAGATTGTTGATGATAGGTTTAGAGACGATGGAAGTGTTAAGAAATATGATGCACGTAATAAGGAGTCAAGAGGAAGCTCCAAATCACTTGACCTCTCAAGTAACAAAGACATGCCAAGCTTTCCCATCGTACGGCATACCAGCGAACTCTTAGGCGGCAATGGTCCTCCTTTGCGTGTAGACAATGTTGTAAAAGTTGAAAAAAAGAAGGATCAAGTGAATAATCAGGTAATCAACAGTTACATTTCTTTCTCTGGTTTGGTATCGCGTTGTGTTTTATGCATTTTGTTTACAGTTAGTATATGCATGAACAAGTTGCATTTTTCAGATGACTGCATCATCTGAGAAAATGGAGAATCCTAGAAGTTTGATTGATGATGATGTACCAGTTTCAGAACCATCTGATGAAAGCATTAGTCAGAGTTCAAGTGAGCTTCCTGTATCTATAAAGACAACTGAGGCGCCAGCTCCTAATTCTACGGAGGCTTTGTTGTTTGGAATCTCCGTTCCTTCTGTTGTCCCCGGAACAAACAACTCTGAACAATGGAACACAAGTGATATTTCCTCTACTGTTTCTGTAGACAATTACCCTGCAGCTAACCTTGGGATCCAGACAATGCCAAGAACACCAGACAGTGTTACCTCTTTTGTCACGTTACCTGTTGCTGCTGATAGCTTAACTACAAACGAGATAGCTACACAAAGTGTAGCTGCAAATAATCAGGTTGGTGTCTGCGGTAGTTTTAAACACACGTTTACAAATATTATCTTGCAAGCTTCCATAAAACTTGTTTTCGTCATGTGGCTAACGCTTTGCAAACACATGTGGCATCTACATCACCTAAGGGACCGTCAGATATCTCTATGGAACAGTCAACTCTGGCTATCACAAATTATGCTCATGGAGTTGGATCTGAGCATAATCATCAAGATGAGACAAAATCTAGCCTAAGAGAGGCGCTTCCTGAGGTAACAAACCTTTTCTTTAGAGAAATTTGAATACTATTTTGGGAATATCCGATCATAAGAATCTAACCATTGGCAGGACCTTTTCTCTGGAGGCTTCTCATTTGGACCCCCTCAAGTTCATGGTCAACATCATGGCATGCAATATTATCAATATCCTGTGGTATATTTTCCATTGGCATAATAATTTGGTCGATTGTTTCAGCATCTGGTTTTTAATGCTGATATCTTTTTCTTGGCAAGGCTATGGGAGCCTTTACATATGCAGCAAAACCAGCAAATCCCTTTGATCTTAGCTGTGATGATACAGCTCCAAACCAAACACCACAAGTATGAAACCTAAAGTTAATTTCCTGTTAAGTTTATTTGATGAAAATGAAAAACCTCAGTTCTGTTCCCTTTAATTTATCTATTACAGTTACCTTCTATGGCATACGTGCAAGGAGGTGGCTTGCCTCACGTCTCAGCTCCAACAGGGTTCTCACATTCTTCAAGTCCAGCTGCAGATTACATTAGAATAATGACTTCTCAGTCACCTTATTATACAACCGCTTTATCTCCAAACTCACCATCTCTTCCATCCCCTGGTAAGACGAAATTTCTGTAATATGACAATTTTTTTGGTTGGATTCAGTTCTAAAAGTTGAGTCCTGGCAAATTAGGTGCATTTATATGGCAGCAACCACAAGGGAATATGTCCCCATCCTTGCGGTAAATCAGTATGACTGTTCTTAGTGTTCTTTGGATGGATTTATGGTTCTTGAAACAAAATTGATTTTGTGTGCACAAGGCAAGAGATGAATGGCGTGGGTACTGAAGTAAACACTTTCAACACGGCGCATACATTTCATCAAGCAAACAATGGATATCCTTGTGCAAACCCAAATGCTTATATTTCAAGAGGAAATCCATTTGAATGACAGAGCTTAACCAAGATTTGATTGGAAATGGAATGAGATATAACTTTTTAAAGATTTGACGACTCTTAAGCATGACTCCTTGAAGATGAAACAGAGGTTCCCATCATCTACTATTGCTTCTTGATCAAATGTACATTGGTGTGTGAGGATTTTACTTGTAATCAGATGAATATAAATCTATGTAATCTATCGTTAGTGCTTGTTCTGGCCGTGGACAATCTTATAATAGTGAGCGTGTATAAGTTGTTAGGGGACAAAGCAAATATTTCAACAAAATAATAATTTATAATTATTAAATTACAAAACTAAATGGCAGAAATTCAATTAAATATAATTTCAGGTTTCATGTTAAACATGTTTTGACAAATAAAAAAGAAAATTTGTTGTAAATTAAATTATTTTAGGCTTTTAACCAAAAAAAAAAAAAAAGGAGAGAGATTGGATAACCAAAAATTATTCGCATTTGATTGAAGCCAAACATGACGTGTGACTGTGTGAGTATGTGACCAGAAGGTATTAGCCAGTCTACAATTCTCCATCGTTTTTATCATTGTACCCTTCGATTTGGTTAATATTTCGCTAAGACACTCTGAATTTTCTTTCATAAGTCACAGACTTCTGCTTCGGACAAGCTTTTTCTGTTTTTTTTTTAATCCGTCTGGCTGAGTCTGTAGTCTGTTCACATCGACGCCGTTAACCGTCGTCGCCGTGTCTCTCTTACTCGCTCTGTTCGTAGATCTGAGGTTGTCTCACTATTTCCGGATTCGTTATCATCCAAATCTGATAAATTTCCGCTCTTTAGCTCAATTCTGGTACGCATATACACAATTTTCTGGATAGAACCCTCCTGAGAATCTTGCTATTTTTTTGTTTTCCTCAGATCAGATTTTTGTTTCTCGATTTATTACCTCTGAATGATTTTTGTAGATTTGTCCCCCCTAGTTTATGGTCTTGATCGGTCTGTATGATCTTAAGGAATAAAAAAATCTTGCCTTTGGATGATTATTCTTTAAGAAGTTGTCTAGTTAACTGCCACCAAGACTGTGTGATTGATCGGATAATTATTGTTGTGTGCCTCTCTTGTCGCTTCATCTTCTTTAACTGTTTGCATTTGCTGATTGATAATTTGGATTTGTAGTTTTTGGCAACATACTGGAATCTTTAGATTGGTGAAGAGGGTTTAGTATTTGATTTCCAAGCATGGTTGCTCCTATGCCTCCAGGGGCACCTAGACCCAACAACCAGCAAAATTCCGGGCCACCAAATTTTTACCCGGGTTCACAAGGGAACTCAAATGCTTTAGCCGACAATATGCAGAACTTGAGCTTGAATCTACCACCTCCAATGATGCCTGGCTCAGGTCCTAGACCACCTCCTCCTTTTGGTCAGTCACCACAACCTTTCCCTCAGCAATCCCCTTCTTATGGAGTTCCACAACGTGGCCCTTCACCAATGTCCCGGTCTGGACCTCCTTCTGGGATGGTGAGACCAGGTGGTCCCCCTCCAGTATCACAGCCAGCTGGGTTTCCGTCAAATGTACCCTTTAACAGACCCAGTGGTCCACCTTCAAGTCAGCCACCATTTGGCTCTAGACCGTCAATGACTGGAGGACCAGTGGCGCAGCCTGCCACCTCTTCTAGTGGTTTTCCTGCAGGTCCTCCTCCAGGAGCACGGCCAATGGCATTTGGTTCACCTCCACCTGTTGGACCTGGCATGTCTATGCCTCCTCCTTCAGGCATGCTTGGTGGTCCAGTCAGTAATGGATTTCCAAGGGGAACCCAGATCCCTGGTGCTGCTGTTCCAACTCCACAGTCACTATATGCACAGCCTCCTGCAGCACCTTACACTCGAGCTCCTCCACAGCCACTTGGTATGCATTCTCTTTCTAGAAATTCACCACTAACTCCATCTACTCCCCCTTCAATGCCTCCACCAGCAACCTTTCCTGGCCCTCCCCATGGCAGGCCAGCAGTATCAGGCTTGTCTTATGGTCCACCATCAGCGCAGGTATGTCCACATAAGTTTATGGTTTATGTTCTTGCTATATAACTTTTTTGATCCAATGTATAGAATGATGAAAACATGTGATGCTGTGAGGTAATCACAAGTTTGGGTAGATTTGTAATTAAATTCTTTTAGACAGGAACCATACTAGTTGATCGATCTTTGTAAGTTTTTTACTGTGAAAGAGTTGAACTGGCGTTCTGTCTTGTAATCAATTAAGCAACAGCTTATGTAGGTGCTTTAGGTCGTGGATCTCTTTTTTATTCTTAAGCAAAATCTTTTCACTAGATGTATTTCCTTTGCGTGGCAGATTCTGATGGTCTTCAAATTTGAATGTTGGTAGGTCGCCCCACCTCTAGGCTTTCCTGGCTCAATGCAACCACCAAGATATGGCATGGGTCCTTTACCAAATCAGTCAATGACCACCATACCCTCTGCCATTGGCCAACCTGGTGCCTCTGTTCCTGGGCCCTCAAGGATTGATCCGAATCAAATCCCAAGGCCAGGTTCAAGCTCCAGTCCAGTTGTGTTTGAAACTCGCCAGAGTAATCAGGCTAATCCTCCCCCGGTGTGTATGCCTGATCAAATTTCAATCCGGACATTAGTCTGAGATGTCATATCTTTTCTATGTGTGTTTTGTTGAATTGCTACATCTTCCCTGAATTCCTCTTCTATTTTTTGAAGGCTGCTACTAGTGATTATATAGTTCGAGACACGGGAAATTGTAGTCCCCGTTACATGAGGTGCACAATCAATCAGGTAACAATGAAGCATAAGTTTTTTGATGGTAGGATGTGTTTTCTTTGCAGTTCAAAATTGTTTCATTGTGTTCCTTGTCTTTTAGGAACTTGACACCTTTTTCCCTTTTTCGTAATAGATCCCATGTACAGTTGATCTTCTATCTACATCTGGCATGCAACTTGCGTTGATGGTGCAACCGCTGGCTCTTTCTCCTTCATCTGAAGAGCCTATACAAGTAAGCCTTGTCTAACCAAACAAAGCATGGCGGCATTTGGTTTCTATGCTATTCATATATGTAATTTGTGTTCCTCCTTTGGTCTTATTGATTGCGTGTACCAGTATTTTTACAGGTCATTGTGAAGCGTTTTTGTGTGTTTCCAAAGAATAAATTCTTGGTAGCGATAACCTATGCTATGGTGCAGGTTGTGGACTTTGGTGAGGGTGGACCTGTTCGATGTTCACGCTGTAAGGGCTACATAAATCCTTTCATGAAGTTCATTGACCAAGGAAGGAAGTTCATCTGTAATTTCTGTGGTAAATGTTACTATCTTTAGTTAATGCAAGCCACAGAATCTGAAGTTATACCTATGTAACTGCAATAGTATGCATCAAGTTATGAAATAATTGAATATGCTTAGCAAGAAGCCTAGACTAACATTTTTGTAACTGGATTTCACCTGATTGTTGAAAATGGTGATATGATTTTGCTTAAGAGAGACTCTTTATATATTGTCAATGTCATAATCTTTTGGGATTCTGATAATGTGGATGCTTTGTGATTCATTTCCTCATCAACTTTTTTTGGCACAGGATACACTGATGAGACTCCCCGTGACTATCACTGTAATCTGGGTCCAGATGGTAGACGTAGGGATGTTGATGAAAGACCTGAGCTATGTAGGGGAACCGTCGAGTTTGTTGCTACAAAAGAATACATGGTTAGTTTGTGAAATTTTCTGGTTATAAATGTATAATTCTCTGGTTTTGCTTCATAAGATGTCAGTTTTCTTTTATGCAGTCTGTCCTCTGATTTTGTGTTTTCCCGCAAACAGAGAACCTATAACTATGGTGGAAAATGATTTTTCTCTATACTTACTGTACTGTTTATCTAGTGAACCACCACCTAAATTTCCTTTCTAGCTAAGCTATTGATATAAACGTCCTTTTGGAGAAGTTGATGATCAGACAGGCTGGGAATGGATTGAAATTAATATCATTATTTTTTTTAATAGGTAAGCGGATCCAATGCCAGCAGTTTATTTTTTCCTCATTGATGTCTCAATGAATGCGATACAAACAGGTGCTACTGCTGCTGCTTGCAGTGCAATCCAGCAAGTCCTTTCAGACCTTCCTGTAAGTTTTGTCACCGTTACCAACATTCTATCGTAAACATATGTTTTATGTGAAACAGTCAATAATATATACCCTGTTCTGAATATCTATTTGGTTTACATATTTCTGTAGACTTTACTATTTTGGTGTTAGAAATGAAGTAACTGCCCATGTTCCAATTTTTTGGTGTTCTTTAGTGATAGTTTGTATTTGCTTTGTTACTTGCATCACACCCTTTTGCATATTAAGGCGTTCATACCTGAATCATTTAAGGAGTAGCTTCTGCTGCATATCTGTTAGCGTATATAGCTCATCTTTAATGAGACTGTACTTCCGTTAGGGTATGCTTATGTTACCAAGGATTTTAAATTTTTATTTGCCTAATCATCAGACAGTTAAATAAATCTCTGTGCGCGTTTGCAGGAAGGTCCTAGGACATTTGTTGGAATTGCTACATTTGACTCAACAATCCACTTTTATAATTTGAAACGTGCGCTGCAGCAGGTGATTTGTTGCTTTAGTCTTTTCCTTCTTTTGTAATTGTTGGGTGCAAGAAGAGATCATACTAGATGGTCATCATCTTGCTACAAGTAATCCTTCCGGGTCACTGGGCTACAGGCTCAACCATTGTATTGTGTATATGTTGCTTGAATCGACAGTTATTGCATTGCCACGATAAATCCTGTATATTCTTTTTATGATGCCATAAAAGTTATTTCCAATTAAGAGTTGAACACTGCATCCCTTCGATGCTATTGTTTTTCGAAATGGGTGCTGTCTCTTTTTCTTCCTGGAATCTTGGAGAAGTTCAACTGATTACCGCTGCCTTTTGATTTTCTTCACTTATCTGCAGCCATTGATGCTCATTGTCCCTGATGTGCAAGATGTTTATACACCATTAGAAACAGATGTCATTGTTCAGCTATCTGAGGTAAGTTCTGGGCCATTTATTTTCTATTTGGGTACTGCCTAATTAATTTTCCCTTGTTTGTCATTATGTCATATAAGCTGGCTGCTATTCTTGAGATTTGTTATTCTAATTTCTTTCCCATTCTTTTTGTAATTTATTTTCTGTTGGAATTCAGTGCCGTCAACACCTAGAGCTTTTGCTGGATAGTATCCCAACGATGTTTCAGGAAAGTAAGACTCCTGAATCTGCTTTTGGTGCAGCAGTTAAGGTATGGAATTGCTGTAGATGCATATGCTTTGCCTGCATGTGTGATTGTTAGTGCAAGTAAAAGTTGGATACATTTGATGGCATCCTCGATTTCACTGTTTAGTAAGCATTAGAGCCTTGTCAACTAGTTTAAAGGTTTCAATCATTGCTGCATAGCGTAGAAAAGTTTATGTTAATTATCTGCTTAAAAGCAATAAATGAAGTGACATTTCAGGTTAATTGGCCAATGTTATCAAGTTTGCATGCTTTTGGTACTGAGATAATCTCTACTGAATCATTCTTCCTTTCTTTGGGAAAAATGCCGAGGATAATATCTACTAGTCTCCACATGTGTTTGACTTTCGCGTCTAACAACCACTTTTCTCCTAGGCTGCTTTCTTGGCGATGAAAAGCAAAGGAGGGAAGCTGATGGTGTTTCAATCAGGTATGCTACTCACTCTATTTGAGTATTTTATATATTAGGTGTATATTGATGCGTGTGCTTCCAATCACTTAGAATCCATCTATGCACATTGAAAATCATTTATTTATTAGAAGCATCAACTCTCACTTCTTATAATACATCTATAACTTAACTGATATGATTACCATTTTCTCCATAGTTTTGTGTTCTGTTGGTGTTGGAGCACTTTCTTCTAGAGAGGCTGAAGGGAGAGCTAATATGTCTGCTGGTGAAAAGGTAAACATGTTTTTTTTGTTTTGTTTCAGAAATTGTCGGATTCATTGCAAAATATTAAATCATCTCGTAATTTTGAATTCAGGAGGCTCATAAATTATTACAACCAGCAGACAAAACTCTAAGGACCATGGCTATTGAATTTGCTGAATATCAGGTATACCAATAGGATAGATGTTCGAATTTAACTGATTGTGTTTCCATCTGCTTATCAATAATCTACAATGTATCATTTTCTCTTAATTGCAATATGTTGTTCCTATCTAAGCTATCCATAAATGTCTCAGGTCTGTGTAGATATATTTATCACTACTCAGGCTTATGTTGACATGGCTTCAATTTCCGTCATTCCGAGAACTACTGGAGGACAGGTATATTCCAATATTCCTTATCCTTTCTGACTGTCAACAAGATCTGATTGTAACTTTCTAATTTTCATAAATCCTTTTTTGGATATAATGTGAATTTAAATGTCTTATACCTTGAGATTGGAGTCTTGGTTTTGAATCTTTAAACGTTCCATTGTATACTATTTTCTCCAGGTGTATTGTTATTATCCTTTCTCAGCTCTCTCAGATCCTCCCAAGCTTTACAATGATCTTAAATGGAATATTACTAGGCCACAGGGTTTTGAGGCTGTCATGCGAGTCAGATGCAGCCAAGTATGTTTTGCGGTGGAGAGTTTTCTTCATGCATTACTCTGTAAACTCCAGCTTAAGGCTATTTTTCTGTTAATCACCATTTCCAATAATTGTAGGGTATTCAAGTACAAGAATACTCAGGGAATTTCTGCAAACGCATTCCAACTGACATTGATCTACCAGCGGTGGGTGGATCCTCCTTAAATTTTCCCACTAATTAGTTTTTGGATAGCAAGTGTGTTGCTGTTGATTTCTTGCCAACATTATTGAAAACATATCTCTGTATGCGTTCCTTTGTGAAAGTTGTTGAGTCTAGATTTATGGATAAATAAGATTCAACTGCTATGCCGTTTAAGTTAACACAATGTTAGTCACTCAGAAAACACATGATTCTTTTGCTGCAAATTTACCTGGAGATGCGCTATGGTATGTACTCCATTAACTCTTGACAAACATTGATTGCCAATGCAGATTGACTGTGACAAAGCTGTAATGGTGACGTTAAAGCATGATGACAAGCTACAAGATGGAGCTGAATGTGCTTTCCAGGTATATATTGTATTCATGTACTTCGTTAAAAATGTTCATACTTTGTCTCATTTAGGATGATATTATACTATGTTCGTTCTACGTTTTTTTCAGTGCGCCCTTCTGTATACTACTATCTATGGAGAAAGAAGAATTAGGGTTACCACATTATCACTCTCCTGTACGAACATGCTCAGTAATTTGTTTCGCGCAGCTGACTTAGATTCTCAGTTTGCTTGTATGCTGAAACAAGGTAGGTCACTGTTTCCTGAGCTGGTTCTACTGCTAACCGTGTTATCATTATGTAACAATATCTTTGTTGGTTTTTATGCAGCGGCTAATGAAATTCCTTCCAAGGCACTTCCATTGGTAAAGGAGCAAGCAACTAACAGTTGCATTAATGCACTCTATGCCTATCGTAAATTCTGTGCTACAGTGACATCATCTGGACAACTTATTCTTCCTGAGGCGCTCAAGCTTTTTCCATTATATACTCTCGGTATTCCTTGTGACTTTTGTCTACTTTAAGCTAATTTTACCCAACTTCAGGTTCACTTGCTATGTGTTCTTACTTTTAAGTAATGTTAAGTGACTGTTGGTTTCCTTTTCTGCTAACTTTGTGGTAATTACATGTGGCCTCCATGAAAACATTGTAATATATTTGCTACCTACCATACTCAAGCAGCAAGTTAGATACCTTTATTCCTTCTGATGTTTGGAAATATGTTCTGTGTGAATTGCGAGTACTAGTTGTCTTACTCGCTGCTGTTGTTTGTTTCTGTAATATATGCAACATACTGCATGGGGCTTGTCAGGGTCATATAGCTTCTCATGAAGCATGCGGCTTTTGATTTGATGTTATTTCCTTTTAAATTGGTTTTCATTCAGCATTGACCAAGAGTGTGGGATTAAGGACGGATGGGAGAATTGATGATCGATCATTCTGGATCAATTATGTATCTTCCCTTTCTACTCCTTTGGCAGTCCCACTGGTTTATCCCAGGATGATTTCTGTTCACGACCTTGATACGAAGGTATGATTGGGTTACTTTTAGTTAATATCTCTCTCTACTCTCAAATCTTAATTTGCAGTTTGTGAATTTGATTATTCTGACTTTTTAATCTATCAGGACAATGAAGGATCAGTCCTTCCTCCTCCAATCCCATTGTCAAGTGAACACCTTAGCAATGAGGGAGTCTATTTTCTTGAGAATGGTGAAGATGGCCTACTATATGTTGGCGAATCAGTGGACTCTGATATTCTGCAGAAACTATTTTCTGTTCCTTCAGCTACTGAAATTCCTAGTCAGGTAATCTCAACTTCATATATGTCTGTTGTTATTGTTTTATTGCACGATCCAGATATGGCTGTTGTGGTTGTTTCATCATATTGCAATCATAACCTGTGTTTTCATTACAGTATGTGCTGCAGCAGTATGATAATGAGTTATCAAAGAAGTTTAATGATGCATTGAATGAAATAAGGAGGCAAAGATGTTCTTACCTAAGGTATCTAGCAGTAACTGTCCTTTTTTTAATCTCCTAACTGAATCTCTTCCAGCCTAATTCTTCCAACCTCTTTATGTTTTATCTTCGCAGCATAAAATTGTGCAAGAAGGGAGATCCATCAGGTGAGTAATTTTGAACAGATTTCAAAGTGACGCTTAGCATTAAATAACTGGTTTGATAAAATTCCAGTTTGTAACTGCTACAAAGGCTACATGTTATTAATAGTGACACCATAGCTCCTGTCTGCAGCCAGTATCAATATCGAGTTTCATAGTCTTTCACTTATCCACCTGGCACATTCCGATTTTGAAGTGATCTAATATCTCTTTGGGAAACTACTTGTTCATGCATTGGGAAAACATTTAGTTGCTTAGCATATTATTTTTCCAGATTTCATGAACATGGAATGTTGCTTACGGGGTAGTGCTGATTTCATAAAACTTTGTAGATAATGATTTGTTCTTCTGATTTTTGGTACTTTTCAGGAATGTTGTTTCTGTCATATATGGTAGAGGACAGGACAGCAAGTGGCCCGTCGTATGTGGAGTTTCTCGTGCAAGTTCATCGCCAAATCCAGCTCAAAATGAACTGATACTTTGTTTCTTAGGAGTCCTTGCAAAAAGTTTCTCTCCTCTGTCATGTTCAGAAATCAGAATTTACGGTAGAAAAGGGAAAGAACATTGTTCTGCTGGCTGCGTGAGAAGTTTTCGTCTTGCTGAAAGGGAAGAGAGAGCATATACTTGAGCTTGAGAAGTTTCACTTCATTTTGAAGATGTACTTAGACAATAGTCTCCACTTTTTTTTGTTAAAGGAATGATCAAAAGTCTTTAGCTAATCCATTATGTATGGTTACTTTTTCTTGTGTGTTACTTGAGCTCGAACTAAGTTTCTTTGCAGATATAATGTTCCATCTGTTTCATTTTATTTGTTGCTTTAGGTTTTAGCACACAAATTAAGAAAACATTCAAATTTTCTTTTTTACCCTTCATTAATATACTAAACAAGTTTTTTCATTGGTTATCATATTAAAATAGTAGGGGTAATAAAATAAATTTTATTTAAAATTTGCATTGGAAACCGAAAACAACACTTATTTTGTAACAAAAAAAAATCTTAAAACTACAATTAAATGAAACAGAGGGAGTATTTTTTGTTGGCGAAGGGACAATTCAAACTTTAATGTAAAATGCAGCGTAAAATATGAAATAATTTGTTTGTTTCTTTAGCATTGTTTTTCCAGATCATTATTTGTGGATTATTTGTTTGGGAAGTAAAAATTGTAATATATTTTGAAAATGAATTAGAAAATATATAAATGATCGTTTTCTCGAAGAGCATCAAGTTGTTCAACATGTGCACCGTCTGCCATCGTAATCGTGCTTCCTCGTTTCCCCAACTTCTTCTCTGCATCCATCAAAGTTTTCCAATTTAATCATCAGAATAATCAAAATGAGTTCAAAATTGTCAATATGTTTTAATCATGATAATATTGAAACTGACCAGCTACGTCGTACAGAAGTTGGATAGAATCAGGCAAAATGATAAGTCTACCGTTGGAATCACTATTTTGATTTGGAGGTTGTCCATGAATTATCACTCTTTTAGGGACTCCCTCTCTAATTCTCTCTTCTTCTGCATTAAAAACATAAAACAAGGGTTATAATATCATATGACTATGATCTAACATATACTATGTAAAAAAAAAAAACGTATTTTCCAATTATCTACCAGAATTGTGCTTAACTTACTCTGTTCATTGTCATCTCTTGAGGCGGCCGTAACTATCTCCTCATTGTTACTTTGTGTTGTTTCCTCTGTCTGAACTGTTTCCTGTCACAAAATAATGCCGTGTCATCTCAAATCAGTACTTGATAATCGTGACGAGAGGATTATGCACTTGTTTTACATGAGCTTGATGAAGAAACGTATATATATATATATATATATATATACCTGAGGATCTGCGTCAGCTAATAAATCTATAAGAAAAGGAATTTCTTTCTTCAAGTCATCATTCAATCCCTTGAGATACTGAAAAAAAAAGAAAAAAAGTAATTATAAGTGTTACAATACAAACTACAAAGCATTGTTGATGTTATATATATTGCCGTTTAGTGAATCTCAACTTACAGTCATTAAATTGGAGATAATAATTTTGGCGTCAACGTCTTTATCAGACTGAACCATTTCTTTGAACTTATTATGACTGATTCTGATAACTTGTGAAAGCCGACGTGTCCTCACAGTGAAAGGCTGAGGAATGTTGAACACTACTCCTATCTCTCCTGCCATAGTTCCGGGACCTAACTTCGCCAATACCTTCACCATTTCATAAACCAACTCTTCATTCTCTTGAGAAAATCTTTATTGACTAGAATGAAATAGAGTTTTACGTACCTGTTCACTCACACCCTTAGATGCAATTATATCCTGTGATTCCAAATTTTCTTTTTTATCAGTTGAAGTCAAATATCACATATCTTGAGTATGTAGAGGAAATTCAAAGATATGATCAATCATACCACTCCTCCAGATACAATTATGTAGAAATCCGTTGGAATCTCATTCTGCAAAATCATCTCCATTTTAGGCGGAAAATACTCAGCGTTAATTTGCGAAACCTATAACAACAACCACAAAAAAAAGAAGAATGAATGAATTAATGTCTTGTTTAACAAGGAACAAAAAGAAATGGAATTATTGATCCATGGATTTACCAGCTGGACGATGAGGCCATCAGGGAATCCTTTAAAAAGATAAGCATTCTCGATGGTGGAACGGAATAGATGTTGGTTAATGCTTGATCTTATGGCCTTAGGTAAGTCTTGAAGAACCTCTTCTTGCCTTAACTCCGCAGTCTTGAACTTGAGCTGCATATGTGCAAGCATCTGCTCCCTCATTGTATCCGGTAACCTGTTCTTGCTCGTGTACCGCAATATATGATTGATCGCACTCCTCTGTACAAGTACAGCAACAAGAAAGATTATCGCAAGTATAGTTTTTAAGGAATGAACATAAAGTGTTAAGTTACCATAGCGAATGTACGAAGAGCGCCCTGGACAACAAGATTGGTCATGTTACCGATGATGTAAGCGGTGAGACCAATGTTGAAAAGCATGTAGAACATGTTGAACGTCTTCTCACGGCTATTAACGGCGTGAAGATCGCCATAACCGACGGTAGTGAGTGTGACAATGGACCAGTACATTGAGTAAGTGTAGCCTAACCAAATACTTCTCTCCTTGAAATCCTCAATTTGTGATCCTATCCATGTATCTGTAGGCCTTGGGTAATGGTAGGCTATCCAGTATAATATACAACCCGCCAAATGTATCCAAAATATCGTTACCTGAATCATTATTTAATAGACAAGTTATCAAATTACTGACTTGTAACACATTAGGTACTGATAGTTAAATAAGAAAATCACGCAACTTACACAAAGAAGTTTAATGAGTCTGATGAGGAAGTAGTTGAAATTTGGGTCTTTCTCTAGCCTGTAACAAAAAAAAAAAGGATATGAAGAATTTAATGTGGATATAAATATAGAAAGTAGTACAGAAAAAAACCTTTTAAAGAGTTCGGTAACACGACGGAGACGCCAGAGGCGGAGCAAATTAAGGAAGCCAAAAGCTTGGCCTCGTCCGATATTTCCGGTAACTGTCTTATAAATGAATTGAATCGGTAACGTTGATGCTACGTCCATCACAAAAGTCACGCTCTTCAAATACCTAAGGCACATTTATAATTTATCTTCATTTCTTTCTAGTAATTCATTCGTAGTTTTATTCATTTATGGCTTTTTTTACAAATATTTTATACCGGCTGGCGATGAGCTTGTGGTCGTCGACAACGAGGTACGTAGATTTATCCAAGTATGAAACGAAAAATGTGAGGATGATATCAACGGCGAAGAAAAAGTCAACGACGAGATCAACGGTCATTAAAGCTCCTGCAGCAGCTCTTTGGAAAGCCAACTCGAACACAGATGCCCACGCCGAATACCCCACCAATATCACCAAAAACAATTCCCACAACCTGCCAACAAACATTCATGGACTAACATAATTATTAGCTAAGGTTAACTTTTTGTATGGTAAATAAAACCACGAATTATGAAATCTGTAAATCTTTTTTTCTTTTTTTTTGATAACTAGAAAACAGTTATTCGTTATAAATGAGGAATTAAAGAACCTGTAACGACGATCATAGTGGAGAACGATGTAAGGTTTGGAAGAAGCATTATCTTCTTCGATGACAGTTCCAAACGCAGGCAGGAGACTGCTCGAAACGGACGTTATGTTCCTCACATCTTTGCTCGACCTTCTTCTGTATTGGGGTACCGATAACGGCGATCTCTCTTCCATCGCGGTCGAAGACCTTCCCCTTCTTAACAATAATGGCAACGGCGATCTCGCCTCTGAAGTCGTCGTCGACATTCTTTTTTCCTTCTTCTTCTTCTTCTTTCTCCTTCAATCTTGATACTTGCCTCTTAATTTCTCTCCCTCTTTCATTTATATTAGACTATTGTTTTGGCTTTTTAAATTATAAGGAGGTGTGAAGATGATGAAGAGAGTGGTGAGCGAATTGTGTTGACTTTCACCATGATTTTGCTTTCCCTAATCATTAACCATTCGAAAGTTAACAAATATCAGTATATCACCAATTTGCGTTTAATCCTTAGTTTTAAAAAAATAAAAATAAATACTCTTTACAACTTTTTGTTTTGTTTTGCAGGAGGATTCGTCGACTTTGACCTCTATTTACGTGCGTCGCTATGTGTATTTAATGTGACATCAGGAATAATGATAATCGAGATCTGCAATGCAACTAGCTAGAAGATAAGGTTCTTTTTCTTACCGAAATTTATTTAATACTTAGCTATGGAGTTGAAATATTGAAAATCCCAAAAGTCAAATCTTGACGTAATTTTGGGTTTTATTATATTGATTGAGACTTGACCTTACATGATTAATATACTGTTGAAAACAATACGAACTATAAATATACAAATGAATTAAATATCATACTTGTGAGTCTGTGACGAAAACAAAATTATCATTCTAAGAATAATTACATTGATAAAACAAGAAATACTATAATATGTGTTTAATACATAATCATTTAAGTTTTTGTTGAGATTAATTAATAATCGTGAATATATATGTACTTTTTGAAGTGTTGGATGTGCATCAGAGAGCATGTTTATACTTATATATATAGCCATATAGGTGGTCGTCGATGGTGTTGGCATGTTCAAAAATTATAAGATACGTTTAGAGATGCATGTCGTGGTAAACTGGTAATACGTAAAGTGTCAATGTTCACATGGAAAACTATATATACTATACACCTTTATAAAAAAAAACTATAATATACAAATTAAGAAGCATGCAATAACAAGGCTAAAACCAGCTGGGTCTGGGTGTTAGCTGTTGAGCCTATAGGTGCTTCGAAAGGAGCATCTGCCTAGTGCCTTAATTCGATATTCATTCGTCGCCTAGATCCGACGAAGATATGTATATGAACATCGGTTCAAAACTCCTAGTGATCGATTCATATGTTTTGATATACTTCAAGTAACTTTGTCTATGTTTTTCATATGTAAAACCAAATTAGTTTGCGATTTGCACATATAAATATGAAATGAACGAAAAAAAAAAATTGAAATGAACTAAAAAAAAATGAAATGAACCATAATAGGACCAATGAAACGAACGTCAAGATGGTTTCTATCTATTGGACTTTCTTGGGCCGAGATTATAAGATCTCGTTATAACGGATCTCAACTGATTTCATCCGGGCCGGGTGGGCGTGAGGAAATTTTGCGGGTCATCGTGTAGAATTTTCCCTGGAAAGTGCCAAAATGCAATTGGTGGATGTCGCGATTCGACCCGAAGGAGATTTACGACTCACTCTCTAGTTCCAAACCCTAATCCCCCTCTGTTTTCACCATTCCGAAGAAATCACCATTCCTTGTTCTTCGCCTTGCGCTATTTCTATAGAGTTTTATTTTCTCTCTACATAAAGAGTTTCTGGAAGAATTTTTCCTCTTTAGCTGCAGATTAGCATCAGAATCCGTTCTGGATATGTCGGTGATCGATTCTCCGTGTCGGTGATGATAGCTAACGGATTCGCAAATATGGATAAAGAACGAGTCAGAAAACGTCCTCGTATGACCTGGGACGAGGCCCCAGCTGAACCTGAGGTTGCTCTGCTCTTCTTCTTCTTCTTTTTATTACTCTTTGACATTTGGAAATTAGGATTAGGGTTATAATGTGGAGAAAAGACCAAGCATTTATGTTTTTTTTTTTCTGGTGAGATTTTGATACACTGACAATCAATTTTTGACTTTTGGGGATAGGCTAAAAGAGCTGTGATTAAAGGACATGGAAGCGATGGGAGGATTTTGTCACCACCATTAAGGGAAGATGATCGTGACGGTCATTATGTTTTCAGTTTGAGGGAGAATCTCACTTCTAGATGTGAGTTTTTGCTCATAAAAATTTCCTTTTTCTGTCATGTTTATGAGTTTTTTTTGTTGGATAAAGTTGCTAACCTTCTACTGTGTGAGAACTAAGAGATTTACTTATTTTGCATCTACATTACATGTGCATTGTGACTAGTGTACTCGTTGCTGGCTGTACATGGATGATCTTTTTTCGGTTAGGAATCCTTGCTGAACACTTTTGATTGTTTAACACATTCCAATGTGTGTTCTCTTTTGACAGATAAGATACTAAGCAAGATGGGTGAAGGTTAGCTGTCAAGTGGCATGGTGTGTTCGAGATAAAACTGTTTATGTGAATCAAATCGTGCCATTTCAGTGAACTTGCTGGTGTTGTAGGCACATTTGGTCAGGTTTTGGAATGTTGGGATCGTGAAACAAAAGAATATGTGGCTATAAAGATAATTCGAAGCATTAAGAAATACCGGGATGCAGCAATGATTGAAATTGATGTACTTCAAAAACTTGTTAAGAGTGATAAAGGCCGCACACGGTATTTATCTATCTTCTACATTTTAGCTCATGGAAAGAGTCACATGGTTTCCTGAAGAGGTGTATATCATTGCTCAGTTTCTTCATCTCTGCGTTGTCCTTGCAGATGTGTACAGATGAAGGATTGGTTTGATTACCGGAATCATATTTGCATTGTAAGTATTCCAATTAAGTTTCATTGATCGCTACCACCATTGATATGCATCTCTAATATTAATTGATTATATGTTCAGTGACCTGTGAGGTTTGTTATTGTTAGAAGTGGATGAATCCCATGTTCAGAAATCCAATTCCATGTATAGTGTTTGTGTAGTTAGTTTATCCATGTGGATTTTGTTGATGATGTTTGGAACTAAACAGAACCTTTCTTGGATGAATTCTAATGGTGTTACCAGGTGTTCGAGAAGCTTGGGCCAAGTTTGTTTGACTTTCTAAAGAAAAATAAATACTCCGCATTTCCTCTGGCTCTTGTTCGAGATTTTGGATGCCAGCTTTTGGAATCTGTAGCATGTCTGTGAATTGTTCCTTTTGGCTGTTATTTTATACAATTACTGTATCTAGAATGTCATAATAATTCCTTTCTGTCTCCGTTTAGCAGTTGTTTCTACCTAATGCCTCTCTGTTCTTAACATCTTTTTTTCCTTTATCTACAGATATGCACGAGTTACAGTTAGTTCACACCGACCTCAAGCCTGAGAACATTCTTTTGGTGTCTTCTGAAAATGTAAAGCTTCCTGACAATAAGGTATATAGAATTAAGTTAGATTAAGGTTGGTTTGGGTATAGCCTCTGTAGTAAGGTTGAGCTAATATTTTGGGGAAAAAAACTTTGTTTCAAGAGTTTACTCTTTTGATAACTTGCTTTTTGATTTTTATAAACAGAGGGGTGCTTCAAATGAGACACATTTCAGGTGCTTACCAAAGTCAAGCGCCATTAAACTGATTGATTTTGGTAGTACTGTTTGTGATAACCGGATTCATCACTCCATTGTCCAAACAAGGCATTACAGGTCCCCTGAGGTCATTTTAGGTTGGTAAATCAGTTGTGTGCTCGTCAATACATGCTTGCGGATTCCATAGCTAACACTTACCAACGAATGAACATCATTTTTTTCCTGGTAACTAACCAGTGGCATATCATTGCAGGTCTAGGATGGAGTTACCAGTGTGACTTATGGAGTGTAGGTTGTATACTATTTGAACTATGCACGGTATAGCCTCTCTCTCATCTTGTTGTATGAATTATTATCTCTGTGTTTTGAGTTATTTTCCTTACTACTGTAAACATTTTTAAACTGTACATTAGGGTGAGGCTCTCTTTCAGACGCATGATAACCTTGAACATCTAGCTATGATGGAGAGGGCATTGGGACCTTTGCCAGAACATATGACCCGAAAAGCCAGGTTACTTTTCTATTTCCACAAACTTTTGGGTACACGAAACTCCACAGAGATAGAAAATTAGAAATGCCCATTGCTTGTTACATGTACGGTCATTATATTTTTGCAGCCGCGGTGCCGAGAAATATTTCAGGAGAGGGTGTAGGCTGAATTGGCCTGAAGGAGCCAACTCTAGAGAGAGTATTAGGGCTGTAAAAAGACTTGATCGTCTCAAGGTTAAGCATCATTAATTAGTCTTTAGTGTCTAATAATATATCTTATGTTTTGATATGCCATAATCTGAAGTAGAAACTGTTCACAATTCTTGCAGGATATGGTATCGAAACATGTAGACAACACAAGATCTAGATTTGCAGATCTATTGTATGGTTTACTGAAATATGAGCCATCCGAGCGTCTCACGGCAAACGAAGCTCTTGACCATCCTTTCTTTAGGAGTTAAGAAGAAGCAAAAACAGATGAGGCAAGTGTGTCTAAATGACAATGATCACCATAAAACTGTAGAATTTTACTTGGTAACAAGTTTTTTGTTAGATTCTAAAGCTCACTTTCTCATTAGCACCAAACAATAGTATTCCAATTCCAGTTTCAAGTTTCGCTACATTTATGCTGTACATTGTGTTGTTGAGAATAAAAACGTACATCACATTTTAAAACTAATCAATCTTATAAATTGCATACCACAAGCAATCTACCCAAGTGCAACATCCATTATTATACTTATGAAACTTAAAACGCCCCAAAGACTCGATTCTTCAATATCTCTTAAATATAAAATACAAAAGTTCCAACAACTTCCGTTTGCACATTTGAATCCTAGTCATCGTCTAAAGATGTTGTTTGCATTTCATAGATTCTATAGATTAAGAGATACTATAATTTATAAGATATGAAACTATGTGTACTTATAATAGAAAACTATTCTCTACTAGTAACCATTGGTTTTGGTCGTTGTTACTACTGATCTTCAGTGAAATCGACCAGCCTCTCGCCCACTTTGTATCGATTATCAAATTCCACTCGGTGAAGGTAAATGATAAGATGACGAGTGAGCTTGGCACTAAACCATATGACCATCAAGGTTGGGAACGCCAGCCAAATGAACCGCCGGGCGGCTAAGTTGACTGCACCGGAAAATCCAAGAATTGGGAACAGAGAGTTCACCAACACGTAGGGAACAGATAGAGTGGATAAAAGGGACACAATGATCGAACCAATAACATCTCGAATGAGCCACGTAAAGGGAAGGCGGTTGATTCCAACGATTCTGATCCTCTGAAGCTTTTCCCGCCACGCCACAGTCGTGAAACAGTTGATCGGTGTGAGCATAGTCTGCAAGAGAAGAAAGCAGTTACTTGTTCCGCAAGGAGAAAAATATAGTTATTGATTGAAGCAATAATGATGGACAATTCTTCTTACCAGAAAGATCCAGATGTGAAGGACAACTACACCGATCAACCAATCGTGGAGCAAGATATGTACCGGGGATTCGTCTAGTCGAACTTGTGACGGGATGATGATCATAAGGTCAATAAGGAGACCAAGCAATACCGGTATGACAGAGATCTGTTCACAGCAAAAGATGATTCAGAAATCATAATATTCAGACGTTTTCAGAGAAAGAATTATTGAGATTTCTTACCCATATGGAGAATAACAAGACATTCCGTATGAACATCAGGACATGGTTACAAAGCAAATCGGTTCTTCCCGTCACCATATGATCATAGATGAAGCAGGTGGTGATATAGACTCCTCGCAGGATACAAGATCCAATCCAGAAAGCACAAAGATCTAAAATGATTGATTTGCAAGGAGACGCTTTAATAACAAAAGAAGCATAATTCAAAGAAGAAAGGTGCATGAAGCAGGATAAAGAAAGTACAAACCGTCGTGCTTGAGTCCGAAACTTAGCATCAAGAAAGAGATAGAGTGGAAGAACGTCCTTCCCACCATAATTGGTAAAGCCATCAAGGTGGTACTTACAAGAAACATACTCAAAGCAGCTAGAACCAACATCACTCCAATCCTCAGCATAAACCTGAAACTTCAACTCATCAGAATTTACAAATTTGTACCAGAATCATCTTTGTTAAAAGAATGTTATCAGTTACCTTTTTTCTCTTTGGTTATTTGTATCCTCTTCACAATTGGTATCGCTCTGAGATCCATACAAAATGACCATAGAGCCTTCAGCTATGGCAAATGTTCGAAACAGAGGTCTCACATTATGATTTGCACGGTCTCTTCGGGGCGCTCCAAGCAAGAAATCACTCAACTTGAGCCAAGAACTGACAGTGATAACCCACTTGTGAACTATGGGTTTGATGGATGGTGCAATAAAACTGGCTAACCACCTGGGACCGAATCTAGTTACGCACATATAAGCGCACATAGAAGCACCAAGTAAGCCAACCACAAGCTCATCCTCATAGTCCCTGCATCCCTTATGCATTTTTCATACATTTTTTCAAGAAACATTATGTCGTAAGGTCCGGAAGAGCTAACCCAAATTGGAGAGGGAAAAATGATTGGCTGATGAGATTGATTGCCTTTATTGGTAAGTGAAGCACAATCACCACTACTGCCCCGTGGAAAGCCAACACCAAGAGAATGGGACCAAGATGCAGTTTAGTGATTTTATAGGTTGCTTTTGTGACATCTAGCAGATACCAAAAGGCTTGTTTCTGAACCATCTGTCAAAAGTAAGAAGAAGACGCAAATAAATCTGATGATGCCTGAGGATGAAACAAAAATTCAAATGTTACCTTTTGGATAAGCTTCATGAAACATAAAGCAACTACCAAGTACAACAGTCCTATTTGCCAATGTATGGCAGCCATGAGTGGATAGTCTGAACGAACCGCAAGCCTGTGAGAAAGTGTTGTTCCTGATATAAGGAAACTGCAGAAATCTAGCCAGCAACCAAGTATCCAAGGCAGAACACCGAGTTTAAAACACAAGACGAATGTATCCTTTACTGATGGTGAAAACCATCTGGCTCTTGTTAGAAATGTGTTTCGTGGCAGCTGAGTAAGGACACTTCCAAGGTAAGCCAAGAAAACTGAGAACATAACCATTTCTCCAACAGCTATCTCCGATGCATTTTCCGCCATCCAACCGTGTGGGAAACAATGTAGGAGAAATAAGACAACTCGGCCAATCGAAAATGGTAAGAGAACCTCGAGGAAAGACCAATAGATGTTGATGGCAAGAACCTAAGAAGATGAAAAAAACAAGAATCTGGTACTCAACATGGTGAAACATTAATGTTAATCATGAGTGCTAAGACAACAAGGAATAAAGAGAGCTAAGACTTACAGCAAAAGTGTTATCATTCAAAAGGAAAAGAAACCTCCTGATGGCTCCAAATTCTTGTAGCGACGTGTTTCGAGGAACAAACGCTAGTGCAAGATGTCCCCTTTGAAAGATACGAAAAAATGATAAGTGTAAGAGCTGATCATGCCACCTATCACACAGAATATGCATAT